>JXSR01S019507.1:22571-33759 GCA_000969725.1 Ophiothrix spiculata | reverse complement strand
ATCAGAAACACAGTGAAAAGTAACACAGGCCCAACTCAACTGAATTTTGAACTATAGTCTCACCAACAGACGTGAACAACGCTCTGTCTTTACAGTGATATGTACCACACACGCACAAGTATTGTAGCAGTGGCGTTCGTTCAAAGTGAACCGAGGACCGTGCTTTTACCTATTTAGCATTTTATTCAATAAAACAAAACACAAGCGGTAAACACAAAAAAGAAAATATAAACAGAGTTAATTAATATTTATTGAGCTATATGAAAGTAAACACAATGCAAAAATAGTATAAAACGTGTCTTTTAAGCATTTTCTTAGGCAGTTATATTTAGTTAAAACAGCGCCAGCTATACGAGTCATACGGGCTGTCTCGAAAGATGGACTGTTGATAGCCATGTGCCGTAGTTTGTTTTCGATCATTTTCGTGTTTTTTCCCCGTGAAAATGGATAGTTTCTTTGTTTGAAAAACACCAAAAGGCAAATTTAAACCTAGTGCTGACGGAGGTGAAAATTGCAACCGAGCCCCAAGGTCCATAAGTAAACTTTTAAATGCAAAAATTGTATGAGTTTGAAAAAAAAAAAAAAAAAAAAATGCCTACCTACCGCCCAACATGAAAATTTGCACTTGAGGGCAACACAACAATTTTTTTTTAGGCCTTATTTAGAGGAAATATGTATTTTATACTACTAAATGTGACTTCACACTGCTAAACGTTTTACATCAAAAATATTGAGTTTTCATATTTTACATGTTTAAAGGAAAAAAAACCCAACCTAAAATCACGACCCTAATTTTGGGCATTTTTAGGGTCGGTCACGGAGGGCAAACAAACATTTTTTTTTGGCCTTATGGCTAATCAAAAATTCAGCCAATTTACTTGTATCATGAACTTGCAATTCATGATTATGATGTGACAAAACCTCACCTATTTTCTAGTTAAATAAAAAGAAGAGTACAACAAAAAGATATGCTGAAAATTTCACTTGATTCCAGCCATTCATTTTGAAGTTACAAGCTTTTCAGTATTTTAAAAATCTCCATAGGCTATAATAATTGTTGTAATTTTTTCTCAAAAATGCAAGCACATTTGAAAGAATGGTTTGGGGATTGTAACATACCAGTCAATGATTCTTTTTAGCTAAAACTTTCAATTTTAATAGAGGTGACCTGTAGCATGAAAAGTGGATCATGAATTCCAACATTTTTTGTTTAATTATTGCAAGACAAAGTGGAACAGTTTTAAAAATACATAACATATTGCTTCTCATTGCAAAACAGAATTCTGCTAAATGGCGGAAAACTAAAATTTCTAAATTATGCAGGCACTCACCTTCTCTCCTGTTGATGCAAATGGTGCGTTGAACCATTGCTCAAAAGAGCTGCAAGACTTGAAGATGGTTGGCAGCAAGAAATTCAACAGAGCCCACAATTCTGGGAGTTTGTTCTGCAGTTAAAAGAATCACATACATATTAACACCCGTCATATCGAAATGTACCTTAAGGGTCACAAAATGAAACTTGACTTTATGGTTTCATCTGAAAGCTTTAAAATGGCACCTTTCTTTTGGTAATTGGAAGTTTGGTTGCGAAGTTACATCCCAATTGGTAACAGGCATTTTACTGATTCGGAAAACTATAGTTCTGAGAAAATCAAGTTTAAAGTTTTTGTACTAAGTAAAACTTGAATGTAGAGATGATTTTTGTTATCTTGGTTTATAACACATTTTTCTTATATTTTGGATGTTAAATCCTGATTAGTAGGATAGAATTCACTTCAAAGGTAACGTTTCTGATGAAATTAGAAATTCGAACTTGGATGTGATTTTTGACTATGCTCAGCTTCAATGGCCCAAATCACACAATTTACTGTGACGACCTTAAGCTACCTTTTGATATGGCGGGTCACATACATATATTGACAATGTTATTATACACAATTATTCTACTCAAACAAAACCAGGTTTTGTTCTTGGCACTAAGCAATTTTTCTTCTATCAAAAGAAATCTGACCACTCATCTCAAGGAAACTATTAACCCTAACCTGGAAAAGGCCTATTACAAAACGCCCATTTTCACTATGTCCGAGGTGGGATTCAAACCCATTATCTGGTGCACCCTGATTTGATGTCAAACAATACCAAGCAACAGTGAGGCGCTGCCTAGATGGCAATTCCATCCTCTTTATTACCTTCTATCTGTGACGTATTTGGGCTATTTTCTTGATTTCCTTCCACGATATTTTTGGAGTACGAAGAACGATTAGGGTTAAAGAAGCTATGCTCTCTATCATATCAACCCTGGAAATATATGACTTTGCACTTATTTTACGACCAATCTGTTATGGATGCTCACATATACATGCGCCATCTACAAAGACTTTTCATGGTCTATTCCACTCACCTGTAGGGGTGTTCCTGTCAGCAATATCCTATGAGGTGCAATATAGTGAGTGTTGAGAATCTGGGTCAACTTGCAATGATGATTCTTCATTCGATGACCCTCATCGACTATCATCAATTTCCAACGAATCTGAAATTTCGTAACGAGAAGACATAATACACACATCATTTCTATGGGATTTTGTTCATGTAGCACATTTCTCCACGATTTTGTTAGAACTAATCTGAGTGTTGTACGCTATGGTTACAGTCCAAAAATGTGTTACATAACAAGTGCTTGATCATTCAACTTGAGCTTGTCTGACGGTGTAATAGGCAATTCCCTCATTTTATTAGCAAAATGAAATGCACATTAATTAAGGGATCATTTCAAAAATTCAACTGGCAGTTTACTGCCAGAAATGGCCAGTTCTGGGCTGAGGCTAACATGCATGTGCATGGGGTACAAAAGGCAACTAGTGAACCTGGGGTTCTGGGCGGTTACATTTCCAGAAAAAGGGTGTTTTTTTCCCCTTAACAATTTTTACTAACAAGGTAATCTAGCAAACAGGTATTTAAACAATTGCTTTGATTTTCTGCACCATTTTGAAAGTTTGATTAGGTGTTGAAAATTTTAAATCATCTATATCAACCCATATTTTGGCTCTGTTTTACATTTGTAAAGCTTTATGGCTGAGAAAAATAAAAATAAATATTTAAAAAAACCCTTTTAACTCACTCCCTCCCTCCCAACCCATCGACCCTTCTTCTGACAGGGCAACTATTGCCACTCAAAGATATATTTTTTTGTTCTAATCTACAAGCATCAATTAATACCGCATTTCTTGCTTACCTTTGCCAGTATAGCCTTGTCTTTCATCACGTACTCATAGGTAGTCAGCAGCACGTTGAATTTCATGGATTTGAGTTGGGTGGCGAGTGCACGACGCACCAGGGGTAATCCTTTGTAATTAACTTTTATGACGGTCGGTGCCCACTTGTCAAACTCCATCGACCAATTGCTCAGGGTACTGGAACAAAACAATGGATGGAAATGTAACTAATAACAATTAAAATTCATCAGCAAAAGGCAAATAGTATCAAAAAAAAGACATGTATTGTAGGCTACAATACATGTCTACAGTGGCCTAGTCAATTTAAATCCGAGTTAAAAACCCATCTCTTCGATTAAGCATTTCCTGTTTCTTAATTTTTCGTCTTGTTTGTCCTAGTTCATTTTTTCTGTTTTCACACGCTTTGAGATCCTTTTGGTTCAAATCTTTCCTTTTTCTGTCTTTTAATCACCTGTACTTGGAACAGGTGGGGAGAGAAAGCATGAAAGAAATAGGACAAGATATAATCCGCAGTGGATACCAGGTCCCACACCAAAAGTCTAAGAATATGAAAAAGATAGGAAAAGCAGCTCAGTTCAAAGACCCACTACAAAATTGAAGACAAAGACGACCAGGCGGAGAACCGACCCAAAGCGACTCGTGTCTTGGCAGGGATGGTTATGGCTTTTTTTGTAATTTTGCCTGAATTTGCCCTGAAAATGTGAATTTCCCAATACTTTTGTACAGTGAAGATCCAAACATTTTTGCCTGAATTCAGGCAAAAACCTGAAGATAATAATGCCTGCTTGGCCTTTACATAGGCAGTTGTCTATTGTTTATTTCATTTGAACTGGTCAGAACTACCCAGATGAGGCAACTGTCGGTTGAGTACTGAAGCAGCCCCTAACCATTTGTGGAGCTGTCACAGGCACTAGTGAAGACTTTGATTTGTACAGGTTGAATAGCGAGTATACAAATATGAGATTTATCTAAGCTAAGCTATTTTATGATAATAATAATGATAAGGCCTAATTTTTTGTCTGTTGGCTAAGTATTAGAAGTTCCACAGCTTTGCCAAAATTATATAATAATTTAATTTGGTCTCAACGTGTCTTTATGGTAGTACCCTTAAGGGCAAGATATAAATATAAATAAAATCACTCACGATAGGGGTACAATAATCAGGTATGGTCCGTTGATTTTCTTCTTCTCCACTAGATGGCAAATGAGGGCAATACTTTGGATGGTTTTACCAAGACCCATCTCATCAGCAAGGATACCATTCAGATTGTTGTTATACAATGATACCATCCACTCAAGGCCTTTCAACTGAAAAACAACCATAATTGTAATTAATTGAATAAATGGATACTAAATTCATTTCAACTTAATATGGAACACATAAATTAAGAATTAATCGCCCACATTTTACTGAAGGAAACCTACAGTGGATTCCTTAGTCCGAGTAAAAACATATATATGTTTCTCATCCCCTCCCGCATCATTTTTTAAGGATTTTGAAAAATAATTGTTGTTTTTTGTATTTCATGCGTAAGTTATTTGTCAAAAATGTCAAATCTCCAATTTGATTTTGTGAGTGAAAGTGATCGGAATACACACCTTTAAGTGATTGCTTGTGCACTGCACACAACTGGAGGTACTCAATGGTGTTATTTATATTGTTTGGTGACTTGTTATAAGTAACTTATTAGGTCTGTTAACAAAACTTCATGTCATACTAGGCAATTGAATGTATCGCGCATGTCTCTGAGCACTTCTGTTTTTAACCAAAAATGAGTTTCCCCTACCACAATGTACAACCTATCCTTCCTCATTCAGTCATTTGGTCAATCCCTGATCAATGCTTAACCATATAGTGCAGCATTTACGAGGGGGTATCAAAAAGTTTTAAACTTTATCAATGAAATTTTGTCAGAATAGTCACTCGTCTTTATGTACATTATGGTGCAGAAATTGTCTCACAAGTAGTTTTACTTTCTTTACATGTGGTGATTGATGTCATGTACCTACCCGTTTAAAACATAAGCTGCATGGAGGAAATCGTCCCTGAATTTGAAGGATTACAGGGCTCAGTAAATCTTAATTGCACCACCAATATTTAGTTATCTGATACCATAGTAACGGGTAGGATTTCATCTATTCATTGATACCAAAATTATGGAAATCGGTCCATGAATGGTGTCACAATGGTGTAGTAAAACATGGCAGACCTGAATATGTTGATTTTCATTGAAACATAAAATCAAGATTTTTTTCAATAGAGAGGATCCCTACAATAGCGGTCTGTAGACAGTCAGTTAAAAGTGGGAGAAATGTGTTACTTTGCATATTGACTATGCAAAGATGCTTAAAGTATCTCATAATGAAATTTTGTTCCTGGCGCCATTTCTTCTGGGTAAAGTTAAAAACTTTTTGATACCCCCTCGTACTCAAAGCTTTAAGGGCATTGAGTAAGTGTAACATTATCCCCAAACTTTTTTTCAAAACATGTCACAATTTTTGCACCAAGTTAGTTGTAATGAAAATTCAGGAAAATTGGCTGAGAATAAAAAATAAAATTGCACAATATTTTTAACAAAAAGTCTAAACTTGGTGCCATAATTCTGCACTTGGTATTTTACTTTACAAGGCTGAGGAATTATGGCATATGTTTCATTTACTGACTGACCTGATAAGCTTTCAGGGTTCCGTTAGCCATGATAGACGGCTGCTCCGTGACGATTTCCTGTGTTGTGTGCGCGATGCCGTAGTAATTCATGCTCTTATTCTTATTGTTGTACTCATCATCGCCTGTGGTTTTCTTGGCTTCACTGCAAGTAAAAAATAAAAGAAATAACATCTACTATTTCACAATCACATGAAAAAAAATGCTCAAACGTTTCATAGTCAGATCATGTTTGCCTTGTGGATAAACGGAAATCGACAATACTGGAGTCTCTCCCATGAGTCAGTAGCCCTTGAAATGTTTGTTCAGGTGACATCTGAGCAACCATTTCATGGGCTACCTTAGACTCAGTCCATCAGTCTTACAAAAACTGCACACACGCTTCACTGTGTTGGTTGTTGACGACTGATTGACATTGCTTGAAAAAAGAAGAGCACTTTTAATTAGCTTTTATTTATGACGTCAGAACTATGAATAAACAATACTTGTTTACTACTTTAGATTGCGTCATGTTTTGAGTACTTGAGTGCTAACTTACGCACCGCGCGCGGTGCCTGTGAAACGCTTCTTATTGCACGCGCATTTCTTACGCCAAACGGCAATTGTGGCACTGCTTTGTCTCGCTCATGAGTGAATTTGCCAAATGTTTTTGCTTTATTCTTGAAAATGGCAAGAATTGTGCAATTTTTAATAAAGCTATAATCATCCTGCATGGCTAGTGGTTATTAAAAATAGATTATTTGTCATGTAGTGTTGTAAATTGAGTAAATTGAAGCAAAATATGTTAAGAAGATTATGCAAAGTGGCGATGCAAGATGGCGACTTTGAAAAAAAAATTCAGGGTATGCAAATTATTAAAATAAATTACCATTATTGATGAGAGTGTATGTCATTATACAAAGTCATGTTTGATCAGTCTTTACCTTGCAGAATCCCTCTTTACTGCTCCACTTTTTTTCACATAATTTTTCCAGTCGCCAAATGGCCCGAACAACAGGAAGTGAGGGAGACCCTATTTGGTGACATGGTGGATCCAGTCTAGGGCTACCTACCAAGGACTGGACACTATACTAACAATTTACAAAAAAATCACAGATACTGCACTTGCAAAACTGTTTCGCATGCAAATGACGATCTTTAATACTCTGAATAGGATTCCTTCAGAGAACGAAACCCTGCAACAATGTATATTCTCTTCCCTCGCAGGGGCCAATATGTGAACAATTTAACGTCTCTTTGGAACTTGGGACCTTCCCATTATTAGTGGGAGGTTCCATGTTAAATTCCTGTTGGATGACTTGGATAATTCAAGTTCCAGTTCCAACATAGGAAATGACTTATCATTTGTGAATATGTCACCAAATGAAGTATTTCTCATATTTATATGTGAAGCCAATACAACTCAAACAAGTATTTGGACAAAATAAATTCTTAAAATCTTTCCAATTTTGTTAAGGTGTGAAATCTTAATTAAACCATTTCAAATTCAAAACATACATTTGATTTCCATGAAATAATCATATTAAAGCATACAAATTGTAACAAAATGGATTCCATCAACTAAAAAATGGAACAAACAGGAGAAAATCAAAATAAATGAAAGGTAATAAATCAAACACCATGGATTATTGGAACAAAGAAATGAGCCCGCAATAAAGCAACATACAGTGACATTGATCTTGGCAGTGGAGGGATTACTGGTTACCATGGTAACCATCTTACCTTTCCACCATAAGATCATCATCGAGATGGTAAGTCTCCGAGTTTCTATGGAGACAAAATTGTTGAGTTATATATGTGACATGTCACAGCAATAGCAAGAATCTTGATCGAGTCCCCACAATTGCCATTTGTTTTGATGTAACCAACAGTTTACGTTCCAGTAACCCTTAACTTAACGACACACATTAACAAATCTTAACACTAACAGTGCTGTACATGAAGGGATGTAAGTGACAAAACGTTTTAACGGCCTGAAGAAGTGACAGAAAGGCCTGAAAATGAAGTAAAAATGTCCAAAACTAGGCCGAGAATAAATAAAACAGCGTAAATTTTGACAACAGACAGGCCCTGGCCTGAAAACTTACATCCCTGTACATGTAAGTCATAATTGATTGCAATTGCGATTTGAGGGACTAGTCCAAGATTCTCTCTATTGCCATGTCACAGAATTTGGCACATTGGGTAGACAGCCATATTCTTAATAACATCAACCCTAACCTTAACAATGCTGTAATATTAACATGATCACAAACTTTGGGGTGTTGAGACTCCTCTTTATTAATAACCTGTGTGATAGCGCGATCCAAACTATAATTAAGATTATTTCTTGTTTTACGCAAACAACTGTGCGGTCATTATCAGGTAACAATTCCTTCTTATAATGACCCGCGTATATGATGTAATTAGCGCTGAATGCGTTTTCTCACAAAACGCCAATCAAGTGCGCGTATGCACCACACACACACACACACGCGCGTTTATCATATAACCATATTACGTGATGATCGTCACGTCTGGACTGATCAGAATTCTCTAATAGTATAAAATAAGATTAATAAAGTATTTCTCCAAAAAATTACACATAAAAGGCATTAAAATGTCAAAAGAGCGGTTATTAATGACAATAATAACTTTGCACCATCTATTTTTCGGTTATTGTGTGAATTCGTCGGTGACTGTTTTGGATGTCGGTATTTTTCTTCGAGAGCTGCGCTCCCTCAGAAAAATACCTCGGTTCAAAACAATCAACTAAGAATTCACACAATCACCTCATAAAAGATGGTATGCAACAATTATTGTCTATTTTTTGGTATTGACAACATTCAAAGGTAAAATATACCAAATTTGACCATGTTGAAAGTATGCTATAACCTTGAAATTTCAGTGATTTCCATTTTTCCCAGTTATGAAACTTTTTTCATTAATCTGTGTGCAAAACTTAAATTGATAATTATAGCACATTTTGAGGTCAGTGTTGTCAAACCAGTGATGTTGTATTTCGGCTGACCTATGCTTTAATAGAAAATCTAGAACTAGAGGCCTAAAACCAGTGGTCTTAAACAATGGACAAATGACAAGAAATTATTGTAACTATAACCTTATTATTCTGGCATTTTCATTTGACATTCAACTAGATTTGGCAAACATCTTTTTAATTTGCTTGTGCAATTCTCACTATATCAAAAATATCTTACATGTGCGCGCACACTGTTACGTTTAAAACAACTATAATTTGAGCATAGAGAGATACAAAGATTAATAAGATCGTCAAAACTAGAAGGGGAAAGAGAACCATCAAGTAAATAAAATACAGGGGTTGTATCACTTCTCGCATCTTTTTGAAAATGTAAAATGATCTGGCAACACCATTGCTATGAGACAACGATTGAAATTGGCAATTCAATTTTAAGGTGTTATATGTTCAGAATTGCGAGCAGTTGTGGTGCAGTATTTGCATACTGCTGTGTTGGTGCATCACGATCCAAGCTGAATTCAATTCAACAGTTTACGACTTGTCAATGCAAGCGAAATGACAAGGAAAGGGATAAAGATTTTGCCTAATCTTGCTTGCCGTAAAATTTTACGAGAAATACTAGGGTAAGATTTCGAGTTGCATGTCTGACATAGAAAATAGCCAAGTATGCTCCTGTATCATATGATGGCCCGAGCCAAATTCTTAGACCACATGCATCTGAACAATAAACACAGGCCAAAATCACACAAAAGCTGTTTCAACCTACTATACAGCAACACTCGACTTACCCAATAATTTCTTGGCTAGACCATATTCCTGTACCATATGCCCCTTAACCATATTGCAAGGCAAAAATCACACAAAAGCGGTTTCAACCTACTGTACAACAAGACTCAACTTACTCAATAATTTCTGGCTAGACCATATTCCTGGACCATCTGCCCCTTAACCATATTTCCAGGCCTAAATCACACAAAAGCGGTTTCAATCTACTGTACAACAAGATTCAACTTACTCTATAACTTCTTGGCTAGACCATATTCCTGGACCATGTGCCCCTTGACCATAGTGCCAGGCAAAAATCACACAAAAGCTGTTCCAACCTACTGTACAGCAAGACTCCACTTACCCAATAATTTCTTGGCTAGACCATATTCCTGGACCATATGCCCCTTGACCATAGTGCCAGGCAAAAATCACACAAAAGCTGTTTCAACCTACTATACAGCAAGACTCAACTTACCCAACTTGAATAGACCATATTCCTGGACCATATGCCCCTTGACCATATTGCCAGGCAAAAATCACACAAAAGCTGTTTCAACCTACTATACAGCAAGACTCAACTTACCCAACTTGGATAGACCATATTCCTGGACCATATGCCCCCTGACCATAGTGCCAGGCCTAAATCACACATAAGTTGTTTCAACCTTGACCATATTGCCAGGCAAAAATCACACAAAAGCGGTTTCAACCTACTGTACAACAAGACTCAACTTACTCAATAATTTCTTGGCTGGACTTGTTGGATGACTCCTTGAGGATCTTCTCCGCCTCCGACGGCTCTTGTGAGCTTTCGTCAATCGATGCATCTTCCTCTTCTTCCTCCTCGCCCTGAAACCATACATCAATGATTAGGCCAAGTAAATAAAATTTTATGTTTGTCATCTGGGTTTTTGAAAAAAAGTGAGGAAGAGGGTCTTTCTATTTTTAATTTGTTATTGGTAAACTACTCTCAATGTATCTGATTTAGCGCCATTTTGGCATGTTCAGTGCGGAAAATGCTGTCTAAGATAAACGACGAGGCCTTTTTTCTTTTCTTGTTTTGAGGGTTGGACCCCTCTTATGATCACAAAACTTATCTGAAATGCTTCATTACACATTTTGCAAGGCTGTAAACTAAGTGTAGCTTTCTCAAAATATTTATGAACAAGTTATGATCGAGAATTTACAAAATAAAAATAAAAACAAAAAAGGAAGCCAGAGGGGATGAGGAAACATAAATACTTTTTTACTTTGCCTTATCAATAGGTGACACGATCAAGAGAAATGAGCCACATGTCGAAAAAATTGAAATCTGATTTGGTAAATTACAAACTTATTTTGTATAAATAATGCTACTGATTATCCCAATCTTCCATGAGTATTTTGTCGTTTGGTTCCAGAGATATGACATTCTTTTGAACTTTAATGAAGCATTAAAGAATTTTCTACATTTCATTGCCTTGTATTAAAACAAAAATCAAAATTTCGAACCAACTTATTCCTCTTTATTATGTGACTGTCATAATTATTGTTTGTTTACATAAT
>JXSR01S019506.1:0-16905 GCA_000969725.1 Ophiothrix spiculata | reverse complement strand
TGTCTTGATTTGTGTGTTTTTTATTGTTTTTTATGATATTTTCTCTGTATGATATTGTGAATAAATTTGATTTGATTTGATTTTGATTTGATTTGATGTCAATGTATCAAGAGCTCCCACATCAGCAGCCCAATTAATGCTGTATGAAGAAGTCACCTTAGTATTGACAGCTAGTCTTTGTGGAGCTTGGTTTGTGTTGCCCTTGTAGACTTTTCAACGGTTAAGTTGTGCCCCGTTTTCTCTACTCCTGGAATGTACATCGATGTACATGGATGTACATTCCAAGCTTGTATAGTGTCAAAATTGCCCCAGAATCTACGCCTCTCGTGTAAGCGGGATTACGTTTACTTGCGAATGAGGAAAAGCCTCATAATTCCCGCCTATTTAGTGTGGATCAAAGTGTAGTTTGTAGAATTTATGAGCAATTTTGTATTTCACTGTTGCCTTTACTGAATAGAGCATAATTGGACACAATTTCACTTATATCTCCAAAGTGAAATATGTGTTTCAGCTGTAAAATTTCACATGAATTTTGAGAAAATACAAGTTATATTTTTAATACCAAAATCTCAAAAGTTTGGAAATATCATGTGGACGCAATCAGCTCAAGCTCCTTTAAAGGGACTAGCCGAGATTCCACCTAGAATCAAATATTTATGGAAATGCTCTAAACAAAGCTTAAAGGTGCAATTCATGATTTTGATGTGACAAAAACCTCTCCTGTTTTCTAGCTAAATAATAAGAAGAGAACATCATAAATATATACTGAAAATTTCACTTGATTCCGACCATTCGTTTCCAAGTTACAAGCTTTTCAGCATTTTGAAAATCTCCATAGGCTACTGTGTTGTAATTACTGTCGGGGCCCCGACAATAATTAGAAAATGACACATTTTCTCACTTTTCTCCAAAATGCAAGCACGTATGAAAGAATGGTTTGGGGATCGTAACATATACCAGTTGACGATTCTTATAAGCTAAAAAACTCAGTTTTGATAGAGGTGACCTTGAGGGTGAAAAGTGGATCATGAATTGCCCCTTTAAAAGTATAGTAAAATCCAAATAAGTGCAAAAATTTACGCACAAATGGGTCAAATTGAGAGAGAATTAATTTGCAATATATCATTCTTTGATGGTGGTGTGTTTCCTAAATCCTAACTTTTGTACCTCAGATAGATTTACCAGATTAAAGATCAAACAAAGTTCCTGGAGATAATTTAAAACATATTGAAGGGGAACAATTTCATCAAAAATAATTTGTTTGGCCATCACAAGTGTAGAAATAAGATTTTTTATCAGTTTTCAAACTAGGAACACTGTTTTCACACCATTTTTTGTCACCTGCGACATAAATTAAAGTAGGTAATAAATTGCTATTTTCTCCAATGTTTCTCAAAATCATGGAAAACCACTTGCAGGTTATATTATTATAACGGCCATTCTCACGAAAATGACTCTACTTGAGTTGGAAAAATCGAAAAAATTAAGTTTCATAAAAACGTCTTTAATTAACTTTTTTATTAGCTAGTATATCAAGTATCATGGAACCACAACAGTTATGAACACCACTATTCTTAATTTTTTTTCAAATTTAGCATATACAAGAATAGGAAGAGCTGTCAAACAAGTGCCTGTTCTGCCCTATTTGAGGCAACAGTTAAAATAAAGTTGCTTAATTACTTAGAGGGGCAACTCAGGGAAGCCTAAAATTGACATAAGAAATAAATTCAATGATCTTCGTCATTTTTGTTCTTGCATTGGATAACGTAATATACATTTTGATGTTTTTCCATCAGTTAAATTAAGATGATCACATATAATGCTGGTTATTTTGGCTAAACATGATCAGGGGATTTGGGCCTATGCCTTGATATGCTTAAAAGTGGTCTAGACTCTTGCATATTTTAGATTTGGTGATAACGTAATATACATGCTTAAAACGGACGCAATAAATTTTGGAATATAATTGTTTTTAAAAGCCAAACTTACGACCAAACATTTTTAATGTTATGATATACAAATGAACACATATGTTATCCTTCAAGTTACGCAAAAAGTTTTATGGTTACCGTTCAGTATGATCTTAGGAATCGAGATACTATACATGGATAACGTACTATACATTGATTTCGCGGAAACCTTATACTTGTTTCTTGTGGCTTAACGGGAAATACAACTTTCAAAAATGATAATTATCTGATATTATGGATGCATTTGGAGAAATAAATCACACAGGTATGAACAAGAAAATGTTTTTTTATGATGTAGCTATCACTATAAAATAGATGCCTTGCGCTGAGAAATGCCATTTTTGCCTAATTTGGTGTCTTCTGGAAGCAAAATGCCCAAGATAACGGTAAACAAAGTATGGAAAACTATATATATATATATCCATGTAGAACTCACCAAGTACTACACGAGCATGTTTACTTATTTTAAGCAAAACACAGAAATTTTCAGACCAAAGAACGAAATATCGCTACTTGCGTCATTTTCGTGAGAATAAAATACTGGAGAATGGCCGATAAACATGTTCTATCGATTCAAGTAAAAAAATATGCAGGTAAAAAATTAATGGGAAGAATCCAGGCAACATTTGAGGATAAAGTCAAGCTGGGTGTCTTAATTATTTGCACCAAAGGGTGCATACACTCTCAAGTTATCAGACAAAGATTTATATTCTATCGGATACCAATCAAATTATCTTGTGAACATTTCAAGACACAAGCTTGGTTCTTTCCACAAGCATTGTTTTAAGACTTATTAATTGTAGTTTCAAACTGATTTTTAGGGAACAAAACTTGACAATCTGAATAAACAATGTGTACCCACAAATTTTGACAAACGCAAACATCGGAAAGTATGACAAACAAAAATTAAAATATTGTCGCAGTACCAACCCAACAAACATCCTAGGATACAGTCTACCGGCAGGTGACAATATTTCACCTTCTTCTCTCCGATGTATATATGCATGACATATTCAATCGACCTTGCTGTGATGTTTAACGTGACCTGCCAATAAAGCTGACTTTGAACCCTTTTTATTTGAACAAGGAGATAGCAAATGTAAATTGGGAACGTGGATATGAAAATTTGGAGTTTTTCCTTTATAATGTGAGTGAATTTTTTGCTATTGGTAAAAAATGATGCATTATATGGTATTTTCTATAAAAATCAACAATTTTGAGCCTTTTTAGACATACCAATTTCAACCCCTACATCAATCTTGTTTTAGAAGATAAAAAGACGTCAGTTTGGTCGATTCCACTAGCAAAAATTTGAAAACTCAGATTGATGAAATTGGAAAACATATTTTGCCTATAAGACTGTAAAACTGAAGTTAAAACAAGGAGAAATAAATACGATGATGTGGTGTATGAAAAGAACCTAATAATGGCTCTTCATACTTGCCTTCGATTTGTATTGCGATAACCAGGCATCCAAATTTTGATAACAACTACCTTTTGTGCCGACGGGTCATCCTCTGACGTCAGCAGTGTGCATTGATCTCATGTAGCAGGGCTCACAGCTAATGTTTTGAATGGCACCGCTGCCCGCTCGCTGTGTTGAAATAAAATGCATTTCATGTGAAATGTAGTGAATATTGACATACATTTTCTGGATAAAAAGTAACCTTTGTGGATTTTAATATAAAATATGTCAAAAATTCAAGAATTTCATTCGTGACTGGTAAAAATTGAAGAAAAACCAACACGCTTCGCAAAAGAAAAAAAAAAGAAATTTATCAAAACGACTGAGGCAGGACTCGAACCCACGATCTTCAGAGTTAAAATCTTGCCCTGTAACCGCTAGACTATGCGAGCTGACGATGTCTGACATTGAAAATCCCCCGTTGAATTCCAGTTTTATACTATTGCGCATGCGTAACCAATCCTATAAACAGAATGAATATAATCTTAAATTCCCCTCATAGCTTTATTGGCAGGTCACGTTAATAAAAAAAATCTCGCAACCAAGATTTTGTAATATTGATCGCAAGATCTGGAATACACATTGCTCATTATAAGCTCATTTGCATAGGACCATACAACACACTGGATAGAGATGTTGTATTTTAGACCCCAATAAATTTGAAAGTAATAGTTAAAGCTTGAGCGGTAGTATTTTGTACAATTAAGGACCCTAGAACTAAAACGGGGTTAAGTCACAAAATCTTGAAAATTGAGTTGTGTCAATTTCCTGCAACAGAATTCTCATTTCTACATTCTGTACAAGTTTTGTAGTAATTTGATGATCAGAGCCACTGGTAAGAGTCACTGCGAGTTACAGCAATACCATTCAAGACAGCACAAATGATATGATGTTTGTGCCATTTTCTCAGTTTGTACTCAATGTGACTTAACCCCCTTCTGGTTCTGTCAATTGCCACCATGCAGTCATGTAACAACAGGAAAATTTTTAGAATGGAGCAAAGTGATTTTTTCCAGCGTATCATTATTCCCGGTAGAATTGTTCTATTTTGTAAACCAAAAACAAATTGTAGTTGATTTTGAAAATGACAAGTAAAAAAAAAAAAGAACTCCATGTTTCTATGCCTGAAAAAGGTGTCCTTTCCCGCTGATTTCTGCTCAGTGATGACAACACATATATAGACTGAGTGCCCCCGGAGTTTGGAAGAAAATGTGTATTATTTGGTCAGTGAAAAGGGTACCCCTTTTAAATACTTGTCTATGATAAAAATTCCAAAGTAGCATCTATGTTAGGGTATGGATTGGATAGGCTTGGTCATGGATAATTGATAACATTTGAAAGTATAGAAAGTATAAGTGTTTATGCCAACCTCTCAGGTGTAAGGTAGCCAAGTGGTAAGAGCATCGGTCTCATGGTCCAAGCATCGTGTATTCGAATCTTAGCAATGTTGCTTGACTACAAAAAGCCCCAAAAGTAAAATTGTCACCCACATCTTCATGATCAGCCAATGCATGACTGATTTAGTCTACTTGTTTCACAAATAAAGTGGTATTCGTACCAGCTTAGTGAAATACAGCTAGCCTGTTCTACCAAGTATCCAATTAGATCAATTTGAGAAGAAAAGACAAGACGATGTTGATGTTTATAAAAATGGTATTAAATTTGAAGTAGGTAAACAAATAGTCAGAAAATATTATCATGATTTAAATCTTCAATATTGGCATCACATTATTCTGATACCCAGCCAAATACATTGTACACATCACACTATTCTGATACCCAGCCATAGTACATTGTACACAATGTTTCCCTAGATCGTAGCATGAAGCAGAACACCTGTAAATGTTGTCACCTTATAAAGTGCTGCATATATTTGATGACCATTCATATTCTCCAACCATACTTGATCACCAGCTGCCATAAGAAGCAGTGCAGAATTGGATCCCGAATGATAAATTGAACCACTGCTCTGATATATCAATGTATGAACAACTTCATTACCATTATGCTTCAGGTATATCAAAGGATGATTACCGCCTGTTGAACCCACACTGAAGGTGAATAAGTAGTGTCCAGAACCACTGCAAGTGAATTTGTGTGTGTTGGTATCATAATCACCAGCAACATCAGTGATCACTGTGTCAAAGGTAACAATTCCAGCACTGGATTGGCTGCTTGTCTTGACAACAGTGAATCCAGCAAAAGCTGTGCTTGCAGCCTCCCCTTTCTCTCCTTTCAAACCTTGATTTCCTATTCCATCTAATCCATTTTCACCACGGGGGCCTCGTATGCCCATGGGGCCCACCTTTCCTGGGGGCCCTCTCAATCCAATCCGGCCGCTGGGCCCTGATGGTCCTACTACTCCGGCCTCTCCTTTTGAACCTTTAATAGGCAATCCGGGCTCACCGCACTCACCCTTTTGGCCGAGGGGCCCCTGGGGGCCAAAACCGCCAGGGGCCCCTTGAATACCTGCGGCTCCAGGGGCACCCGGGATGCCAGCGGCCCCAGGTACGCCAGGTATACCCGATGGCCCCTGACAGCAGTTATTACAAGTCATTGAAGACTGACTCTCATCTGGTACAGTGGTGCTTGATAGTAGAAGCCATGGCAGGGTGGTTATGATGTAGAGAGAGGTCAGGAGCATGATGAGTAGTCGTGACATACTGGTAGATCTGAAATTGATAGAGAAAAACAAAACAAAATCTCTTTGGATAAGAAGGACTTTATCATTTAAAGAAAAGAAATATAGATTCTTAATAATCTTGCATACCAGTCTTTATTTTAAAAATCATGGTACATGTAGTGTACAAATATTAACTGATTATGAGTAGGATGGTAGAAATATCATCACCAAGTGAAAAATGTTTAGTCTACGGCTTGGCGCATGTGTATTTCAGTGCAGCGCAGTGATAGTTTTTACCAACACATCAAATGGTAATAAACCAATGAAATGTGTTGAATTTATGAATGAGTGATTAAATTAAAACTAACAACTCTACAGGATCTATGTTGGGTACAGCATATCAGTAGAACCCTGGGGTCCGCCATGTAGTTTAGACCCTTAACCCTTAAGTACCTGTTATAGACAATGGCGCCTGAGTGGCGTAGCCAGACATTTTTATCAAGGGGGGGGGGGCAAGGTGGGGCAAAGATTTTTTGAAGGGAGCAACTCCTCAGATCAGTAGACACACAAATGGTACACCCCAATTTAGTTCTCATAACTTTTTATGTAAATATGACCTTTTTGAGGAAATTTTGCAATTACAGCTTAGCGCGCAAATTTGTGTTAACCCTTTTTTGTTAAAACTACGGAAAAAAGTAGTAACTGCGTGTGAACTAACGCTACTGCAGTGAGAAAATGGATCAATTTTGGGAATGCTATACTGAAAAGTAGTGTAAACTATGTAATTTCAATTTGACCTTTACATTTCTTCATTTTTCAGGGGGGGGGGGTAAGTGAGAGGGAAGGGGATACAAACCAGGGAGCAAATGAAACAACTGGGGAGAGGAAACATTTAAGGAGTAAAAATTGTTGTCATGAAAACTTGAAATGTGTGGTTCAAGGCTTGTGAATGTGGGAACACTGCCGTAGCATTATATACCACTGGAAAAAATGTGTATTGTTGTTATTCTTGGCTGGATACCTTCAATTTGATTTCTTTATTCGCTGTCGAAGTGATTACGTAAAAGTCATGGGGCCCTGGCAAGCATTCACATTATACACACAGCTCACAGTGGGTTGCATAGTCTCTATCAGAGAAGACTAAGTAGCACACTTTACTGGTCCAGTAATATTGCTATAAGGTATTGTCAACACGATCACAGTTATCATGGGTAATTCAAATTGATGCCATGAGCCCAGTTTATGTTTGAACGGTTGCCTGGGCTCCCAAGATGAACTATGACGTTGTTTCGACAGCAAATTATTAAGGTGGATATAACAAACATAATTATGCAGTTATTTTCAAGAAAATCATTTTGTAGTCATGATAGAGTAGGTGTTCTATTTGTTTATTTTATCTTTAGCGCCCCCCCCCCCCTTATGCACACATATTTTACCCCATGTTTCCCAGTAGATGGACCATTTGTGTCCATGTAATTTGGTTTAGAGTTAATATGCCTAAATTGTTATGTATTGAGACATCCAGCTAATTTCTGTTCGGTAAAAGTTCTATTTTAGTAAAATTTACATTTTGCATACAAAGAGCCGATGGCTTTCACATGATTTGGATATGACAATTGATCCACGTAGGACCTTAAATGGGTGAAAGGCAAAAGTTAAAGTTTTTACAAGCAAAACAAGTGTAAGGCCGTATTTATACTTTTTTGTGAGTGACCATATATATTGTGCCATATATTTTCAGCAAGCATCCACTAATTTTTCAATATCTATTCTAATTTACATTACAGCGCATATTTGAGGAGAAGAAATATATATATTTTATATGATCAATAGGTATCATATAAATAAATAATCCCAAAACATATGGAATAGTTGTCGATATCCCATCATCAAACCTGCGTTATTATTAAAATGAATTGGAAGCTATTTGAAATGTTTAAAGAGCGAATACTTGTCGCACCATATATCACCTTGTTAAGGCTTTCTCCAAGGAAACCCAACTTGGCACTTGGTACCAAGTAAGCTAAAGGAAGCTTATCTTTAACAGGGCTCCAATATGTTTTTTAAATAATAACCCATAGCATATATAGCAAAGATCAACTCAAACAGAAAAAGATGCCTTCATGATATATTTCTTAACAACTTGTGTGTGTCATAAGATCTAGAATTTCTGAAACAGTGTTTCCACTCAGCCAGATGAATGTGAAATTTTCACAAAGATTTGTACATATGACCCTGGTCAAATGTGTGCAATGTATCATATGAGATCAATGTTGCTATTTCAAATTGCCCATCCACATCTTACATATGCCATTCACATTGTGCACTCATGGACAAGATTTAATTGACTGTTCTTTTTCAACCATGATTATTTCCAAGGTGGCAACAGAAATGATGGTGTGATTCCTGCAACCATTTTTTCCGAGCTGTTAATTGACATGGTTCGTGTTTCATATCTCTGATGTCAATAGCTGCTAAGGTTTACAACAAGATCCTGCTTAACTGGATATAGCCATATATTGACCCTCTGCTACAAAATAACCAGTCAGGTTTTCGACCAGTTCGCAACTGTGGTCTGCAAATCCATGTCTTACAAGAATCATGAAAGGTTTTAGAGACCATCAACTTCCTTTGATGAAGTGACCTGTATAGATTTTGGAAGAAAACTTGCTGATGCAAGATGCCTTTCTTTAAAGGCCATTAGCTGGTTTTAAACCAGATTAGATGCTCCAAGCTACATCATATAGCAATGGACCTGGATGAGGGCAACCTCTTCAAAATTCTGCAAACAATATCTTGTCAAAAATGATAAGAACTTCCACCAGCTCACAGAAAGACAGAAATGCTGAAGCATTGGTCCTGTATCTGTCATCTAAGACATTCACTCCATTTTTGCTGCTACCTTTACATATATAAACAGGACTCTTTCCTTTCTAGAGGAAGAGGATAAAGGACAGAAACTGGGACTGGTTTGCCAAGCATCATCCATCATCATCGTTCGGCTGCGCAGCAGGTGATCACATAGTTTCTCCATTAACTTCTATTTTGAGCCAGTGTCCAGATAACATTTGGTTGCAGCAAGTTATCTTTGTCGCAAAGCAGCTTTTGAATATAGGACAAATAAGAAGTTCTCTGTCGCTCTGGTCTCTCCTTCTTGGCATTCTTAGAACATGACCAAGGAAGGTCAGTTGTTGCAACCTCACTCGGTTAATTAAAAGTTCTGTGTTAGTGTGGGCATATATTTGTGCATTAGGGATATGGTCAATTCGCTTGATATAAAGCATGATTCTAAAACATGATGCAGCAAAGCATTTGATCTTGGTCTCCATGTCACTTGATATAACCCACAATTCGCAGCTTCATAACAGTACCGTCACACATGTGGTGTTGAAAAGTCTTACTTTGATTTTGAATGGAATGATTTGGCTCTTCCAAATGCGTTCTAACTTCCAGAATGCAGACCAGACAAAGGCCTTTCTTCTGATAAGGGACATGCTTGATTGGTTCACCGTATACCTCAAGAGGTGTTTGCGGGTTACAATTGATAGTCATGTACTCTGTTTTGGGCATACTGATGATCAGACCCAAGCTTTTTGCTGCTGCTGCAGTGCTAGCTAACTGTGCCTGTGCGATGGATGATTCTAGCAGAGCTATATCGTCGGCAAAATCTAAGTCATTTAGGACTTTGGCAGGATATTGCCCGGACTGGCGTGGATGAGTAATCACTCCAGAATCAGCATCCTCAGTTGCATTCTACAGCAAGAAGTCGATCAATATGATGAAAAGAAAGAGAGCCAGGACATCGCCTTGCAATACACCAGTTGTCACGTTGAAAGGCTCTGACATACTACCATCCACCATCACTGCACTTTTGGAATTGTTATATAGTGCACCCACTGCATTTACTAGTCTCTCTGGGATGCCATAGTGCCGCAGAATTGAAAACATGACTCTCCTGTTGATTGAGTCAAAGGCCTTCTTGAAATTGATGAAGGTGATAGTGAGTGGAAGTTGGTAACTCTGGAGACCTCCATGACTCTTCTCAGGATGTGGACTTGCTGTGCACAGCTTCTACCTGGACGAAATCCAGCCTGATTGTTTCTAAGTATGGTGGCCACATGCTGTCTGATTCTTGTTAACTTTCATGTATTATTGAGAATTGTTTTATGATTATATGATTGTAACTTGTGAAACGTGGAAATAAACTTGAACTTGAACTTGAACTTAACAATAGTTTTATTGTAAACTTTAGCTGCTATGGACAACAGGGTGATACCCCTATAGTTGTTCTAGAGCATGGGTTCTCAACTAGTCCTTACAATGTGCCACATAAATGAGTAAATTGTAGGGGAAAGTGTCAAACTTGCCTATTTCTCAGTGTATCCCTAATGTATTTCATTGTTTTTAGAGAGTGTCAAAGCGCCAATCAGTACTTGTCAAAGCGCCAAATTTGGCGTGTGTGCCGCTAATTGAGAATCCCTGTTCTAGAGTTGTTATAAGGTCTCCTTTCTTTGGTAGAGGTACTATGATTTTTTTTGTCCACTGCTCAGGAGGTGTAAGTGTGGTGTAAACTTCCACGCAGAATTTATGAATAACTTCTGCCATAACATCACCACCATTTTGTAGTGCTTCTGGTGTAATTGCACAATCTATCCCAGATGCGTGATTGTTCTTCAATCTCTTGATTGCTGTCTTTGTTTCTTCAAGGCTTGATGGGTCCTGACAAATTGGAAGATCATGGTCAGCAGGTGAAGGTAAATCTGATACTGATGTTCCACTATTGTTGTTAATAAGGTCACTGAAGTAATGCCTCCACTCATCCAAGAGTTCTTTCTCACTTGATGGTGCTGACCCATCTCTCTTCTTGACTTTTGGGTTGCATCTAATGGATTTTCCGGAAATTTCATTGATACTTTTCCATGTGGTGTTATACTCTCCTTTCTCATCTGCAACCTTCAGGTCTTCCATTTGTTTGTTGAGCTTATAGATAGTTCATCAGCTCTGTAGGACTCAATGAGACTGGTGTTTAATGATCTCCATGCACCCATGGAACGATAAGGAACCTCTTCTTTGTGCCCAAGAGGTGCTGGCAGCCAGATGAAAGAAGGCATTTTTAATGGTGTCAACCAAAAAAGTTTCGGTAGCAGGAGTAAGGGTGCTGCATCTGCATCCCATATTTCTAGCCATTCTAATCTGATAAAATGGAATAAGGCCTGGGATGGAGATGCTTGCCAGAGATGGTCTGTATGGTCCGTATGCACAAAGCAGGGCTTACTTTAGTCCTGGACTAAGTGAAATTTGAATTTTTGGAAAATACCACATTTTGGGGAAATATAGTGATAATTTCTGTTCTTGTTTAAAGATTTAAACTAAAGATTTTAACATTTGGTTCATTTGTGTGTTTTCGAACATTGTAATTATTTTTAAAGCAAATAAATGGTTTAGTCTGAGACTAACTTAAATAGTCCTTGCTGCTTGCTTGCTTGCTTGCTTTAGCTGCAGAGCAGGCAACTACAAGATCTTGGGCAATTTGGTCAGCTGACATCTCATGATCGTCATGCCCAAAGGATAATTGATGTAAAGTAAGCAAGAGGTACGAGGACGCCCAGGTCTCCTCTTGCCATGTGGTGGAATGTAGAGGGCATAAAGTCTGACAGGCTCTTCCTCTGGAAGACGAAGGATGTGCCCCAGGAAACTCGGTTGGCGCTTCCTCACACAGTGGACAAGTGGCTCAGTGTCATTCTTTTAAGTTTATGCTGCTGTTGGATACACAATCCCTCCTTCTAATACCAAGCATAATCCTAGCAAAAGCATTGATCTTACATTCCATATCTTGAGAAATCACCCAGGATTCACAACCGTAAAGGAGAATCGTTACACGGGTTGAGTTAAAAAGCCTGACCTTAGTTGAATAGGTAAGTTGGATTTTCTCCATATTCGCTCAAGCTTCTAGATAGCTCCCCATGCCAAAGCCTTGTGTCTTTTTAAAGTCACATACGTGGAAGATGCAATGTGAGAACCAAGGTACTTAAGGAGGGAAAGCACCTTACCCAATTTTACGTTTTTGCAAGTTTATTTTGTACCATAACTTTTTAACAAAGTGCTTAAAGTTAATAAAAGTATACATTACCAGAAAGGAATTTTCACAAGGAACATGATGGTGACAGTTTTTGAGAAAATCACAAAAAACACGTTTTTTGGCTTTTTGGGCTTCCAAACAAGCTAAAAATATCAATTTAGAAAAAAATGACTTTGGAATGGGAATTTTAATTTAAAACACCCCCTTGGATGTTGCGTCATTTTTATTTTTGAGGATTTTGACCAAATTTTTGAATTTCATGCCAAATAAGGTCAAAACAAAAAATGACCAAAATGGAAAAATCAACATCACCATCATGTTCCTTGTGAAAATTCCTTTCTGGTAATGTATACTTTTATTAACTTTAAGCACTTTGTTAAAAAGTTATGGTACAAAATAAACTTGTAAAAACGTAAAATTGGGCAAGGCGCTTTCCCCCTTAAAGTCTGACACATTCTTGATGTCTTTACCAGAGACTTGGAGAAGTGGGTGAGGAGAGCTGTTCGCTGTCAGATACTCTTAGGTACTCTAATAATAAGGCCGAGGTCTTATGCTGCTGCTGCTGTTCGTGTTAGCTGGTCCTGACTAAACTAGTCCTGGACAAAACCAATTTTTGTTCTTTTTGGACAAAATGCCAATGTTTCAAAACAGACAAATGGTCAAATTATAAAAATTTCAGCATGGACATAGATTATTACTTGTTCCAAAAATGTATTATTTTTCAAGAAATCAAACACCTTTTTAATTTTTTTTTAAATAAAATGCTGAAGTGAACAATATCGAATGAAGAAAAGACTATCATAAGCTGTACTGAACTATGATAGATATCTCCATGGGCTTATCAGTGGTTCACAGCAAAAGGAGAACAGGAGTGCTGGGGAAAAGCTTTAAACACATGAAATAAGATATGTATTCACTCTCCTCTTAAAGGGTTTCACACCATTATCAGAGATGTCACCGACTATGCTATCTGGCATATATGCACGGCTGCATGGATGAAAACCCGGCCAGTGGAAACAGTTCTGGATACAGGAACGGCAAGAGCATGGCAAGACTGTATTACCTTCAAACCAAAGATGTGAGGACAGACTGGATCAGGTGGCTCTTCTAATGATAAATCACTGAGAAAGTAGAGCAAGAAGGTCTGTTGGGCATAGACTGGTGTGCATTTTGTATAGCACGGCAGCTGCTGCAACCTGACGACTTTCATGGAGCAACACCAATAACTCGAATAGCCTTTCTCTGGATGAAATCTAGCAATCCGAGTGTAGATGGGTGCTGCGTGTGAAATGAAGTGATGCGTATTCCATAACACTTCTAACTTGCGTCTTATAGATGGTTGCTCTGCCTCTTTGGCCAAGTTTGTTAGCCACTCTTCTCAGGGCTCCGAGCCTTTGTCTAGCTCGTGAAGCAATGTTAGAGATGTGCTTTGACTAGGTAAGTTTGCTATCAATGGCGATTCCCAAAATCTCCAGCTCGTTCATCTGTGCCAAGGTTGTATCACCAAACTGCAGGTGAGGTCTGGTTGTATTTCTTTCCTGGAAATAGTCATCGCCTTGCACTTTGATGGTTCAAAAGTGACCTTCCACCTGTCAGCCCAGATCCTCATCGTCTCCAGATCTTTGTTTAGATTTGCTGTAACAGCCACATGATCATCAGTTGATTTTATTTCGCAAAACAAGGTTGAATTATCTGCATATAAATAGAGTTTATTTTCACACTCGTTGGTCAAATCATCGATGAAGATGGAAAAGAGGAGTGGTCCTAAAATTGATCCTGTAGGAACTGATGCGTTGATTGAGGTAGGTATCAGATGACTGGCCTTTCAAGACAACTTTCATGGAGCGATCTGTCAAGTAGCTCTTGATCCATGTAAGCAATTTCCCACGTATGCACTCCCTTTGCAGTAAGTTTAGAGCATAGACCATTGTGCCATACCTTGCCAAAAGCCCCGTTGATATCCAAGGCAATGAGGCACACTTTATTTCCTTTATCCAAGGAGTTGGACCATTGTTGGGTGAGAATGGTTAGGATATCAGCCATGCTATGATGAGGTCTGAATCCGAATAACTGATCTGAGAGCAAACCATTTTCTAAGAGGTACTTTTGAAGATGATGGTGTATTGCTGCCTCCATGACCTTGCTGATGATAGAAAGTAGTAGTGATATGGGGCGATACATGGATGGCTTTGGCTTAGAATCCCTCTCATGGATAGGAATGACTCTGCCAACTTTCCATTAGCTTGGAAAGAATCCCCAGTTGAAGCATAACTGGAAAAACAATGAAAGTGGTCTTGCAAGTTCTGCGCTACATTCTTTCAGGACTCTAGCAGGGCCAGTTGCTTTATCCATTTCAAGCTTCTGCAAAAGCCTCCTCACATCTTTGGTTTGAAGGTAATACAGTCAATTGACCTGGTTGTCGAGAGCGGGCACTCAGGACTGGACTCGTGTGCACTTTCAAGTCGGCATTTAGCTGCAAAAGTCTCACAGAACTTCTGTGCCTTTTCTTTCACTGTGGTGAAGACTTGATGTTTTTCTTTAAGCACCGGGATGTCAGCTCTGGTGGACTTTCCTGACAAGGTATTGAAAGTGTTCCACCATTTCTTGTGGCTTAGCCTTAGGCTACCATCAGAGAGTTCCTATTTTAACTTTACATTATAGTCTCTCCTGGCTCATTTTTTCTCTCTTCTCTGCTTGATTATATTCCTTCTCTGCTTGATTATATTCTCTGATTGATTATATTCCTTTCTTAGTCCAGGATTTGAAACTTTTGTATGTTAGCATATGCGTAGCAAGGATTGCGTACACCGGGGTGCGCAGAAAATCCTAATCCGAAACAGCGACGGGTCCGATGGTCACTAGGGGTACCTGCCTGTATTGGACGGGTCGCTAAATGTATTATTAGCAGTAATTAGGAATATTGCATCCTTTTTTGTTGTTTTCCTACTGTTTTATATTTATTTTTTTCCCCCATTTTGTGTAGCCCCCAGGGGTGCGCGCCCCTTCCACACCCCCTGGCTACACTAATGGTTAGGGGCTTGTTGGCTGTAATACCTTGATGTGTGATAGATTTTGAGGACTTAGGCATTAATTAATTGGGTCATATGTACTTGACAGCAAAAAGGACTTCTTGACAAGAAAGGGACAAGCATGGATCGCCTGTAACAAGCTTGATGTCATATGGAATATGGAAGTCTAATATTACCAGGGCAACCAAGATTGAATTCTTCAGGGACTGTGTTAAAAGCATCTTACTCTACGGTGCAGAAACATGGACTTTGAAGAAAGAGCTTCAAGACCGCGTAGATTGTACCTACACCAGGCTACTAATGGCTCGTTCCAGTGAAAACTAAACCTTTTTTGATTTCAAGCAAAAAATCAGCTTTTTTATTCGACCATATGAGCAGTTTTTTCAGTCATAAGTTTGTTACTCGGTATGTGAAAAGTATTTTCTAATCAGCAATTTTGAATTTTTTCTACCCTTGCATGAATGAGCACATGTTTTCATTCAAAAATGTCACAAACGTTACCACAAAGTTACACCAAAATGTCACAAACGTTAGACGTTACCAAACAAAACATTGCATTTAAAGAAATTCTGATGATAGAATTTCCTACCACTTTTATGAACTATTTGTAAATATGTTACCAATCATCTGTGAAAAGTGCAATAAAAATTTTCTAACATGTCAGAGAAATTTTACTTTGAAGTCATTTGGAGCAAAAAACCATTTCCGTGCGAGGTCACAAACGTTACCGAACATTACATGAAGTTTATTCAGTATTTTGGAAATCATTTTAATCTTTAAACACCTGCATGTCTTGATCCCACCAGTGAGCACCATTATCAACAACAAACTCGTTGATATAATGTTTATGCTAGGTTCTGTGGCCATTTAAAAGTGAAATTTTCAAATTTTTCGGTCACAAACGTTACTTTGGAATCACCCTAATGCGTGTCCAAAATTTGTCCTGGAAACAACATCCAACTAAGCATCAGATTTATGGGGATATACCCCCTATCTCTACAACCGTGGTACAGAGGAGAGCCCAATTTACTGGTCACTGCTTTCGAGCCAAGGACCAAATCATATCGACATCCTTCTCTGGAGATTGCCATGTCCAAACAGAGGCTGTAGACCTGTAATATGCCCCATGTCAGTCGGGAGGATTGCCAAGGTTGCCAAATATTGCCTAAGGTTGCACAAGGTTCTACAACATTGCGCAAGGTTGCCCAATGTTGCCTAAAGCTCGATAATGTTGCACAAGGTTGCTGAAAGTTCCTCAAAGCTGCCGAAGGTGACGCAAGGTTCGCAAAAGGTCTGCTTCTTAAGATATATTGCAACCTTATGTAACATTGCAAATGTTGTAAAACTTTATGTAACATTGGGCAACCTTAATTAACCTTGCAATTTTGAGCAACTTTGGCAATTCTGAGCAACTTTGTCAATCCTCCCGAGTGTCATGGGGGCTTGTAATGTACCCTGATACCATATGTAGAGATACTGGCTTGAACTTCAATGAACTTGGAAGTGCAATGTGTAAATAAATATAGTTTGCAAAGATGTGTGTCATGTATCTCGACGGAAGTCGAAGGATGATGATGATGATGAATGTGAAGCAATAATGGCTTTGCAATAGCCCCACCAATTATCGTATTTCTGATCTTATCTCGCATAGGTAAATACACACATTATTTACCTACAGGGTGTCCCAGAAAGAATTAACTCCTAGCTTTGACGGGTTATAACTTTGAAAAAATACTATG
>JXSR01S019502.1:181167-194704 GCA_000969725.1 Ophiothrix spiculata | reverse complement strand
CCCCCCGGGTCATGTCACTGATTTAATACACAAGCTCCAGGTTATTAAAGCATGTCTTCAGCGCTTATTCAGTTGCAATGGAAAACGAAGAGAGTGTAAAGGGATAAATAGTTTCCATTTTTTCTCTGATTGTAGCCACCAAATCAGTTTTTCATCATCCAATCTTACGATATGAATCACACACATAATCAAACACATGTTTTCAAATGAATATACAGGTGTACGTTTCATGTCGATGTCACGTCTCCACATTTCACACATTGACATTCAAGTTCCATGTGACTTACAAAATCCTCTTCCTTCAAAGGTTAAGTGCTTCTATGTTTCCTGCATATAAGTTTGCAGTTTGAAGGATAAGCACTGAAGGCATGTTTGACAAGAGCTTGAAGGCTAGAAGGAAAATGCGGGGAAACCAGTATGATCCTTCAATTTCGCATCTGCCTGATGTGCGCAAGTTTGAAAGGTGAATCAAAATTTTAGCTTGGGTAAATTTCCCGGGTAAATTTGCAATGCAACCAATTTCAAACTTTGGAAGTATATTGAAAAAATGGAACATGGGGTAACATTAATTACCAGGGTTTAGCGCAATTTAAATTGACAAAAGTGCCCAGTTTTGTAAAAAGTGTGAAAATGCGTGACCCCTTGTTAACCCTGTTAGTCAACCAAGAACACGAAACTTGAATAACAAAAACAACACAGGTTTTTGAGTCATAACAACACAACAAAGGTTTTAGAGTCATCTGTCTTCGTTCATATAATAATGAATATGCGATCAGTTCTTGTTGGTTTATTTGTGAATTGGCATTGAAAAAGAGTGTTTTGGCAAAAATCTTGAAAATTCTCGATGGATCTTAAAAAGCGCAATGCACCATAGGAAGCGGGAATTTTGGTGCTTTCGTGCGATCGCCCTAAACCTCGATGGTTAGGTTATGTTTGACAAGTTCGCTATCCTACTTCTTTTACTCTTGCTGGACTGATTGTATATTGGTCTTCAAATGATTTGGCTTACTTCAGAGTGGTATCTTTGACAGATTCACGGCAATTTATAGATCGTGATGAATCGGCATATATTGTTTGATGTTTAAAAATGTGGGAAGGGAGCTTTATAGCATCAATCCTAAAACTCATCTCTTATTATGGTTTGATCATGTTCATTGATGGCTGTTGAAGTTAAGCTTAACCATATGCGCAGCCTGCATGTATTTTCAAATTTCAATATCGAATAACAGTATAAAAATGGTAGCAGGTGGAACCCGGGGGTGTATGGGAAGATTTCCTTGTTACCAAAATGTTTCAACATAAACATAGTGGTTATCTGACAGGTTGAAGGCCTATAACCAGGCCAGTTAGGGGTGGCGGTGGTACAGGGAAGCTTAAACCAAGCTTTGCATCTTCCTGAAATGTCTGAAGATTATCAGCATTCCCATCATTGGAAAGAGCAAGAGTTGTCATTTGTGAGTACCTATGAAGTCTTAAAGGGGAATTGGACAAAATCTTGAAATTTTGTTTGTGGATGATTTACACTTCCTATGTTAGAAATTAACAGTCAATCACAAGATATTGGCAAAATTTTGATCAAAACCTTCAAAAAAGTCAAAAAATTGAATTTGTTGATTTTGGGTATGAGGCTATTCTCTAAACGTATTTATTGATGCTATACAATGAGAAACAGCCAAAGATTCGTTTGTAAAACATTCCTTTCACATCATAGATTACAGAAAAATCAAAAGAAATTTTTAATTTTCATCCTTTCTCCTGAAAAAGCCAATTCTAGAAATTCAACTATAGAGAGCAGTATTTATCATTGTCGACAACGATAATTAGAAATAAGAGATTATCTAAATACTTTGATATATAGGGTTTGAATTTGACAATGAAACTTTGCATGCTGGCATTATTACCACTAATACTTCAAATGATGCAAAAATCTCAAAATGTTTGGGGAAAAGTTTGGGGATGATGCTGAACTTGTCCAATGCCCCTTTAATGAGGTACAAGCTTGATTCATATGCCTCTAAGGCTGCAATCACATAGAAGTATACAGTATACGGTATTCGCTATTTGATGGATATATGTTTAACAGGCACGGCGAGCTATTCGTTTTTGTTTTTTTGTTTTTTTTTCGAATAGTGCCCTCTTATGTGACCCTTTTGCATCAAATTCACGTGTTCGATTGAATCTATATGCGTGCCAAAGTAAAATCGTGCACCGTAAACCTGAATAGTATAGCTCTATGTGATCGCAGCCTAAGGTTTATCAGTAACATTGGCTGCTTAGGACTGTGATGTCAGTTCTAAGCAAAATAAAAGTGGTGCGGTCACAGATTATGTGATATGGATTCTTTAAGTAGGTCTATTATACTTGTACTTGTAAATATTTTCAACCTAAAAAGTATTTTTTAGTTGACAGGAAGTCAAGAAAATAATAATGAACCTCTGTCTTGACTCAGAAAATAAATGTATTTTTTCTTTTTCTTTTTTCCTGAAAGTGATGCAGCTAAAGCTGTACCAACCTATGCGGTTGTGACACTCCTGTCTTAGGACACAACTCTATATGATTCAGGATGTGTACCCTTAAAATATGATTGGGATGGTAAGGGGAACACATAAGCTTACACTGCAGCTACCAGAAAAACAGCCTTGTGAATTACAGTGATAATTTGCCAAAAATCGAGATGGCTTATATGTTAGCTGTTCCAATCAGCCAATGAAATAATTTTGACACTTTTTTAATAGATTGTTGTCTTCGCTGGGTTTGTAAAATTGCTGTGTAATATATACCTGCACTAAGTTATAAATTAAGACTTCACTTTGCACTCAGGTTAAGGGATAAGTCTGAATGGGTTTTCATGTTGTGGTAGGTTAAAGGGGTTATGTTTTGGGAACCTTGAGATTTCCAGAAGTAAGTTTTTCTGGGGTTGTTTCTGAAAATTTAATGGGGTTACAACAGCCCCTCCACTCCTCCGTCAGGTCAGACAAGTTATACAAAAATCAGTCAGGAGTGTTTTTTATTTGGAGATGGTAAAGGATGATTTGAACAAGTTCAAATAGGAGAAAATTTTAGATATTGTGGATTTGGGAAACTTGGTCAAATAAGGGTTGGATTGTGGAAAAGTCAAACACATGTTACTATTTAGAAAAGTTAAGATTCAAGAGGTTTTGTATTTTTGGAAGTATTGAAAGATTTAGGGCATGTATCCTAAAATGTGAATGGTTAAGTTGGTAAACAGATTGGAAAGATTCAGGATAAGTACCCTTAAATTAGACTGGTTAAGTGGGTAAACATAAGCTTACATTAGAGCTATCAGAAAAAAACAGCCTTGTGAATTACAGTGATAATTTGCCGAAGATCAAAACGGCTTATCATGTTAGGTACTCCAATCACTGAATCAGATAACTTTGACACTTTTTAATAGATTGTTGTCTTCGCTGGGTTTGTAAAATTGCTGTGTAATATACCTGCATCATGTTGAAAATCAACTCTTTGCTTTGCACTCAGTTTGAGAAAAATCAAGGGACATAAAAGAGGAAGGTGAAAGACGTGCTGGATTCAGGAAGGTTGAGGAGGATTTAGGATTTAGATGTGAGGAAGGTTGAAGAGTGTTCATGTGTGAAATTGTTAGAGGTTTGGGATCTAGGGAATATGGCTTTAGATTAAGAAATGTTAAAGCCAACTTGAGTTAGAGAAACTTATAGGCTTTGGATTTGGGGGGGGGGGGGGGGGGGGGGGTAAAAGAGGCTTTGGGAACCTGGGTTCAATTGAAGAGTGTTTTTTTCAAAATTTGCATAGATTATAAATCTAATATACTACTGGGTGATTCCAAAGTAACGTTTATGACCAAAAAAATTGAAAATTTCACTTTTAAATTGCCACAGAACCTAGTATAAACATTATATCAACAAGTTTGTTGTTGATAATGGTGCTCACTGCATGGTGGGATCAAGACATGCAGGTGTTTAAAGATTAAAATAATTGCCAATATACTGACTAAAGTTCATGTAACGTTCGGTAACGTTTGCTACATCGCACGGAAATGTTTTTTTGCTCCAAATGACTTCAAAGTAAAAATTCTCTGACATGTTAGCCAATTTTTTATTGCGCTTTTCACAGATGATGGGTAATATATTAACAAATAGTTCATAAAAGCGGTAGGAAATTCCATCTTCAGGATTTCTTTTAATGCAATGTTTTGTTTGGTAACGTCTGGTAACGTTTGTGACATTTTTGAATTAAAACATGTGCTCATTCATGCACGGATAGAAAAAATTCAAAATGTCTGATTAGAAAATACTTCTCACGTACCGAGTAACAAATGTATGACTGAAAAAACTGCTCATATGGTCGAATAAAAAAGCTGTTTTCTTGCTTGAAATCAAAAAAGGTTTAGTTTTCACTGGAATGAGCCACCTGTTTTTGTGAGTTGAATTTTTTTCAAAGCTCAGTGCAAATGACCAAAATTTATGTCATATTGATCAAATATTCATACAAGCTCTACAATGTGCACACACACACACACACACCCAATAAGATAATTATTTAGAAACATACTTGATCCTTGGACTTAGTGAGTTTTGGAAAAATCCTGCTCTATTGCTATTCTATGATGTCCCTTCAGGGCAGTGAACTGCGACCATCTGATCGTGGTCGGGATAAGAATGCCCGACCCCTGCAATATGAAGTAAAATGAGCGTCAGAACAATCTGGATGAAGAATTTAGGTTTCAAAATCTAGCATTTACCGACAGCCGTTGGACTGTAAGTGAGTTTTGAAAACTGGCATTGGATTGGAAAAGGTTAAGAGTGGAGGATTTGAGAACATTAACATGTATAGAACATTCTAAACGAAGGGAAACTATCCCGGAAACTATAAACCGGCCCTTAGGGTTAGTACTAGGGCTGGTTCAAAGTTTTTGGCAGACAGAATATTCTATGTAACAACTATCCGTGTTTAAAGTATTTCCCCTTATATACCCTTGGGATTAGAACAGGGATTTGATGATATCGTGTAGAATACTTTTTTTATTCGCCACCGTGTCGAATATTCTATAATAGTCATTATTACATAGATATGCCTGAGATTTTATTGAATAACAAATAAATATTGCACAAAATTGGCATAGAATATTCTATGGGAAGAAGTAACTAAGAACCGGCCTTATAGTGCCCTTAGAGTCAGGCTATCAAGAGGTCAAATGGTCAAAGAACTTGATGCTGGAATTAAGAAGTCTAATTCAGCGGCATCATTTGACAATAATGACTCACTAATTGACCCCATTACAAGAAAAGTGACAAGAATATCCTAGAAAATTATCTAGTTTTTGACTTAAAAGATATAACAAAAATTGTCAGGTCTTAGATGACAAATCAGATGTTAATATGATAAAAGATGAATGGTGCCAGGCTTTGCAATCATATAATACCATTCGGACGTCCGATTTAGCAAAAATTGCATTTTTAAGGCTTTTAAGTGAAAAATTTGTTAGACTTGTTTATTTACAGGATATATGAAAGATATTTTGTTTTTGCAATTTCATTTCTTCTTGTCTTCTGTTTTAGTCCAATTGGTAGTCCTGTCATGATACAATTTTGTGATACATTTCAGCAAAAGAGCGTTTGCAAGACGCTATACGCACTATACACGCAGACTGTCTTCTTTGTTTTCCTCCGCCATGCTGACTGCCATGATGGCAGTCTGCATTTTGAAAATATCAAAATCAGCTGTAAGGGCCAAATCATAGTCGGCCTCGAAACAATTTTTTTTCCTACCAAACATTTGGTCGTGACGTCACCAAATATTTGCCATCGAATTTAAACTATGAACGGGTAACAAACATTTGGTCCAATGTATATGTCAATTCAATAAAATGTGCAATCTAGCGCGAAGTTTTATTTGGTCTCAACTCGGTGCTGAAGTTAAGGCCAATTCATAGTCGGAGTCACTCGTCATTTTGACGTCACAACCAAATGTTTGGTAGGAAAAATTTTGTTTGGAGGGCGACTATGATTTGGCCATTAATTTAAGTTTTTGATGGTATATTTTTTACCCATTTAACTGGCACATAATTGTTCATATCGCCCTTTGATATCATCATATGATCATATGGTATGTGTATTCATATAAATCTGATATCAAAAAAGCAGTTGTCAAGTCAAGGGGTTCAAACATTCTAAATATGAACTATTGATCGATTTGTTTGGAAAAATTATGTAACTTTGAAAATGCGCACGTAGCGTGTGCAAATTTTTTGTCAATTCAGCTAAAAATTGCTTTAAAATCTTGAAATTTGCACAAAACTTGGCAAATTTCGACTGAATATTGATAATACATGAAAGTTTGCGTGAAGCTCGCAAAATTTTTTGCTTTTTCAAATTTAAATTATCAAAAACCGCAGAGCAAGTGGCTATAGCAAAAATTGCAAAAAAAACCCTGCACATTGTCAGTACTGAGCATTTTCGGCCCGTACCATGTTTAATCATAGCCAAATTTCCAATTTCAACACCATCACCGTTATAATCAAACTAAATTAGTTATTATCATGTCAAATGTATACTTTGATCCCTGGCCTTGATCCTGACAACATGACAAATTAAGGGACAGTCGACAACATGGAGACTTCATAAGAGCCACTTAAGGCTTTATGTAACATAACAAGACAAGATCAAAGAAGCCCTTTCCAAATTTAAGACAAGACAACTGCTTCTTAAATTGCAAGTGACATGACGGGTCAAGAGATAGTGGACAACAAGGAGCCAATGATATGCTGAGTGATTGGTCATCTGAGCTTAAGCCTGAAAATTGAAAGCTTAAGTCTGCCAATGTCCACCACTAAATAGTATAAGAAAGACTTTAATCATATCAAGCCTTGTGTAGTTTCAACAGATGCTGCTAATATGATATCAACAGTGATTTAATGGATAAAATGGGTACGAAAATGATGGACAACATGGTGCAAATGTTGAGTGATGTCTCCTATTGACAATCTTTAAATTTTAAGCTTAAAGTCTACCAACAATCAAGATCTGAAGAAAGACTTCATGATCAAATCTTTCAAGTATCATTTTATAAGAGGTTTAGAGATGTCACAACACTCAAGGATCATGATTTAACATACAAAATTATAAGACAATCTACTGAATTCCTGCTGACTGACATAAATTACACTTTTGCTAACTATACATGGAAGCACCTACTGGCTATCCTTAATCGCAAAATTTAAGTTAAGGTGTCTGGTCCATGATAGATCTGCCAAAAAATTTCTAATAAAAATCGGCATGAATGATATTTTATCGATGTAGAGCCAATTTTTAAAATAAAAATTTGGGGTCACCGGACTCGTTTTTGCGTGAGAATCGGTTTAAAAACAGCATTTTTGGGAAAAATTAGTACAGGGGTCTATCGGATATGTGGCAAAAGTGATATTTAGTGCTGGTTCAAAAAATTTGCCCAAAAATGTTTGTCAATTTTTTCACAAAAGTTGCGCACAAGTATGTTCTTTCAAATAAAACAATAAAAATTGGGAGTCACTAACTAATTTTCCAGAAAAATATTAAAATATGGCAATTTTTAGCAATCTAACACTACTCAGAGTATATGCGCATGCGGATTGCGGCACTTTCCAACTTGGAAACTGGCGCGTACTGGTACGCGTGGACCAGACACCTTAAAATTTAGCAAATATGTTCAACACTCACGATCTCTAAGAAAGACTTCCTTATCAAGTCTATTCAGTTCATATATGAGAAGTTGAGAGATGCTGTAACATCTAAACATCATGATTTGGTGGATAAAATTGTGAAGAAGACAATCTCATGAATCTCTGCTGACCGACATAAACTTCACTTTGGATAACTGTACATGGAAGCATACAAAGCCAATTGCATTCCTATCATGATAATTTCTAAGCCTATACAAAGATGATCAAATGAGCACGCTGGAATCTTTAAAATCCAAGCTTGTGTCTTATAATATATTCTTTGGAAGCTGACAAGGTTGCTTTATTGGTTCGACCAAAAGTGATATTGTTATCATGACTGACTATCTTGAATTTAAGTGCTTGGGTTTGGGCAATCATTCGCTTCCACAAATGTCATAACACTTTTCACCCTCCATACTTGTATATATAGGGTAGGTCAAATAATCAAACATTTAAAAATAAACAAAAGACAGGGGGTTATAGTGCGCTATGCCTCCCTGATTTGTGATTCCATGCAGCCTCAGCACACTTTACTGGTATGAGCCGACCACTGTGGTACAAGTAACCTCCATTACTGTAACACACCAAGTACCAGTTTGGGTTCTGCAACACTGCCCCCCCCCCCCCCAAAAAAAGCGGGGTCTTTTGGTGGCACATGGCGCGTACTTCCAAGTTGAGTACCCCTCCTCCCACCCCCCGGCGATAACCACCACGGGAACAGCCCACAAATAAACCATTATCTATGGATCAGCTCCCCAAGTTTCGTACGGGTTTCCAATCAGTCAATTCAGATAGTTCATTGTCAAAGGGAATTTCAAGCACACTTAATTTTTAAACTGTCAGGTTTCAAATTCAGGACCTTCTACACATATTTTACATATGCAACTAATCTATATTACCAAAGAAGGAAAAATATATCTTCCTTAATTTTGATAGCATATATAAATTTGGTCCGATAGTCAATGTGGTTGGCTAATACCGCATTGTTCCTATTAATCCCCCACTTGGCGTTGCATTTTACGAAAAGGGGGTGTTTATTAGGAACCAATTGTAAGCACACAAATTTGTTATTTAAGCTTAAGAAATACCTCAAAATCGGTTGCGAAAACCCAGAAGTAGTGAAAAATGTTGCTTTATTTCCGGAATCGCATCCTTGTTCTTTAACTTCTGGGATCTGTTTGCCGTAACTCACAAGAATGGTAAACTGAATAAACATCAGAAAATGCTCAGAAATTGACTGTTTTTTGGGGGAAAATGGGGGTGGACGGTAGGTGTTCAAAAGAGCATGGGCGATTAATAGAAACAATACGGTAGTTCCATTCTTACAGATTTGACAGATAACTATATCGGAATCATTTTTGAAATTGATAGTGACTAATTAGGTCAAAAGATGGACACCACGGAGTCACTGTCCAGTAGTGTCTGCCAATTATTTAAAGCTTCTATTTCCCAATATCATTGTTTTAACTTATCCTAAGCTATTGAGCGGTGTGAATTACGTTGGATTTGGTACACGTCAAATATATATCACCTTTCATGAAAATAGGGTTAATAGAAAAAAAATAATATACATGATATAGGAAGACTTTTTTTGTTTCCTTTATGTATGTGACTTTCCAGCTCCTAGCAGCCATAAAGTTGGCAAACTTCAGCAAAGGTGAAAATACATGCAAGGGTCGTAATTTGGTTAAGCAAAAACAAAAACACAAATATCAGCAGGACCATCAACAGAATAATAGTTTTTTTAATTTATCTCAGTTTCATCTTTTACTCTATGACAAACTTTGATGGACCATAACTTGACTTGTGGATATCGGATAAAGTTCATCAAGGTTTCATTTTAAACCTTATGACACTGACTTTGCAGATATGTAAAAAAGTGAAAATGACCAAGGGCCAACTTTATAGCTGGTTTGAGCGGGACGGTCACATATTACAAAACAGAAAAACATAACTAACCTTTTTGTCACTGAACTGTTGGTAACTTTTTATAAAATTTGTTAACAAATTGTACTACAGATGGGATCCTGTAAATTAATTTTATCAGGGGAGGCTTCTTTTATATAAATTTAAACCCTCTTCCAGAAAATATAATAAATTTGTAAAAAAAAGTGCTCATAACCGCTATACATTTAATTTTTTTATTCAAACTTATTTTCTTTAACTGTTCACTGGGTTCATTTGCTGTATTATTGCATGACAAGTCAAGATTTTAAATTCAGCCAAATCTCGGTCTACTCATGGCATGATTATATTTTCGGAGACAAAAGCTCATTAACATTCAGAACTGACTCCGTGGCATCCTGTTTCAAGTTTTCTTCTCAAAGAGTCATTTTAAGTGATGACTTACCCACATTTGAAAAGTGACAAATTTCTTGTTTTGGTCATTCTGATCCATTCATCAGGTCACCCTATATGTGACTGTCTATCCCAAACCAGCCGTAAATGCAGCCTATTGTCTTTTCCACTTTTTAAAATATTTGCAAAGACTGTGTTATAAGGATTTTAAATGACACCTCAATGATCTTCTCGATTTCCAGAAGTCAAGTTACAGTCCGTCAAAGGTTGTCAGGGAGTAAAATGTATAACTGAGATAAACATGTTCAAAGATCAGTAAGTCCTATATTTTCTGTTGATTGTCTTAAAAATATGTATTTATTTCATATTTCCTATCATTTTCTTTAAATGAAACTTTGCTGGTGTTTTGTAGTAAGCATAAGGATATATAGTGAATCTGTCAAAAAAACAATTTCCAGAGATTTCGATATTTCCACAGATTTCGAACTTGACATGTATTTTCACCTGTAGGCGCAAAATGAAGTTTCTTGCAAAAACGGTTGATACAGGCTGGACAGCCACATTTATGTGGCTGAATAGGGAAAAATGACTTGTTTACTATCATGTGTTTCAAAATTCACAGAGAGAAGAGGTTGAGATATGGAAACTCCGGCATTTTATAGCTGTGTGTGCACACTTCAGGACTCTTAAAAACCAACTAGAGGAGAAAATGGCTTAAACACTGCTTGAAATGCAGATATGGTTTAATAAAATCATTTTAGAGATTGGGTTTGGATCGACAGGAACACAACAATTTTTTCTAGCCTATAAAATTTGAATTTGACACTTATAAACACATGGCCCATATTCCAGAAAGATGTTTAGCTAAACCATTGTTTAACTGAGCATCAACTGTCCAGGAATGATACGCATCATTGTAGCTTTCAAGCAGAACAGTTCAATGAGTCGTGCTGTTGAAGAGAAATAAAACCATGATTTAGCTAAACACCTTTCTGGAATACGGGCCAAAGGGTCTCATGTAGTACTCTTGTTAAAAAAATAAATAAACAACCACTTAATATGGCATGTGTCTCATATTTCTGACTTTATTGTACAAAATGTACAAGAAATAATCAACAAATGGTCAGTGAGACTAAGCCCATACTTGCGTCATCCATTTATCATGGTACAGCCAGGGCAGAGAATTCCCTGATACTGAGGATAGTGCCTGTTTAAGCTTGGCACAGTTTGGAGTTCTGTATCCATTGATTGGTCATCTGACAGATTGAGATTGAATAATCGCATCACACTATTTTTGGAATAAGAATTGGATATGAGATGGAAAAGTAACTTTAAACTCTGACACTGGTTTAATATTGGACCCAACCTCATAAGCCGCAATGCCGCAACGCTGGTATGACATCTGTATGTGACCATAACTGAAGACATCGTATACAAACCGCAAGGTTTTAACTCAGAATAAAATTCTTGCAGCATGCTTCCAGCGTCTCTACGGCTCACGGACACCGGTCGGACACCAGCCAGTGTCCGATCGGCATCTGCTGAATTGGCGCCGTAAACGCATCATAACCTCGCCACATGATTATGTGACCAGGGTCGTCATGATCCAAGTATGACATTGACATCAATCACACCATATAAAAGTCCTCTGATAGTTTCACATTTCAGATGTCACTATTGATAGTTCATTTCGTGCAAAATTGTTACATGTCATTTGGGTCCATTTCATGTGACATTTTTAGATGTAATATGGGTCCTTTTCATGTTACATTTTAAATGTCATTTGGGTCATTTTATGTGACATTTTAGGATGTGATTTGTGTCCATTACATGTGTTGTTTTCATGCAATGTATTCAAATGTCATTTGAGTCCATTTCATGGGATGTTTCTGATGACATAATGGTCCATTTCGTTTGATATTTTTAGACGTTGTTTGGGTCCATTTCTTGTGATGTTTTCAGATGTCACTATGGTCCATTTTATGGAACAGTTTCAGTTTAGATGTCACTTGTGTCCATTTTATGTACCATTTTCAGATATCACAGTTCCATTTCATTTTCATTTTCAGAAGACACTAAGTTCAATTTCATACAATGTTTTCAGAGCTCAATTTTTGTTCATACATCAATGTATCATGTTGCATTTTCAGTTATAACTAACATCTGTTAAATTCAAAGCTTGTCATAAATTATTTTCATTTAAAAGCATTTTCGTCAATAACACCCTGGTCACATAAGCCGCAAGAAGCCGCAACCACGCAACACCGGTATGACAATTTTATGACACTGGTGAATGATTGCGATGCCCGGTCAGACACCGGTGGTTATGTGACCATAACTGAAAACATCGTATACAAACCACAAGGTTTTAACTTGAAATTCAATTCTTGCGGCATGCTTCCGGCGTCTCTACAGCTCACAGACACCGTCCGGACACCGGTCGGGCACCGGCCGGTATCCAATCGGCATCTGCTGAATTGACGCTGTAAACAAAACAAACATTAAGTATGTCACAACATAAGCTTCAAGTGCGTCACTCCAGGGATGTTCCAAAAACGTCCTTCAATGCTGACATCCTACTCAAGTTTGTTGCCATAGTTATTCAAGAGGGCAGTAGACAAACTCATCTGCACTACATTCAAAACTACATGTGTTTGTAAAGCTATGTAGAGAAGCTACTACAAAAACGTCTAAGTAAAAGAGAAAACATTAAGTGCTCTTCTTCAAATGGAGAGCAAAGTTCACATCCACATATCCATAACAAGACATTGTGGCACCACACGGTTTTTAGATCAATTTAGCATCCTTTTATTGCACTAAAAATGTCTAAATCGTTGTGTACCCTGTGTGTATATAGAATATTTGCATTGGGTGAAAATGTATAACCAGGTCAACCTTATCTTGAAGAACATAACAATTTGTTGAGAAAATCTCACAAATCAAAATTCATATTTTGTATAATTAGCCAGATTTAAAAAAAATTCTATATATCAACAGATCCTGATTGCCTTTCTACAAATGAAACACATAAAAACAGATCTGCGGAACTTTTGCCTCATTGGGTCATTTATTTATATCAACAAATGAGTTAGTTCATCTTGAAATGTATACAATGTTATTTCACATATGCATTATAAATTTAACCGAATATAACAATGATTAATAGATACAATGTACACATTAACTTACAAATAGATCAATTCTCAAATGTATAAGAGGCCTACTACTAATTTGTACATTCATTAAACCTTTATTTCAAGCACTTTAATTGAACCAATTTGCATGATTCTTGTATTCATTTAATAGTATGATTATTTCCCTATATTGAATAGTTGGAATTTGAATAGTTACAGTAGGATAATGCACACTGGCCCAAACAAGATACAATATACCGTACATACATTACCCTTCGAGTAAAGTACTCTTCAGAGACATTATCACATAATGGTTCAACATCCAGTAATATAGATATCTTTAATCTGAACTTGGTTATTTGAATAGTTTGGTTATTTGGGCTACAATGTGGACTAGAAATGACAGAAAACT
>JXSR01S019502.1:165397-180607 GCA_000969725.1 Ophiothrix spiculata | reverse complement strand
TTCAATAAGCCCAACTCAGGACCCGTTAGCACTTTAACACAAAAGAAAACCTTGGTGGTGTAATAACCAGGGTTAGGACTTGAAGGGGGGACTTCCCTGACAAGTGGGTATTTCATTTGCTTAGGCAAAGTGGTTTACTTGCTATTCAGGTCGTAAACGTTATTATATAACTTTCAGTTTGATGTCGCTTGGTTCTGGTATCAAAAATATTATCGATTCAAAATTTTACTGACAATTTTTGCTAGCTAGTTTGTATCACTTCCTTTGACAAAGTATCAATCAAGCAAAAAAAAAGGGTTTTAGCAGTTTTCCAAGCATTTTGTGTATAATTTTAATAAAAAAACTGACCTACATTTATATGTTTTGGGTGTTCTTTTGGTGGATATTTAAGGAATTTTTGTGGACCTTTTTAGTATATTGTTAAAATTGGGGTCTCGTAGCCAGGGGGTGCGGTGTCCCTTGAATTTTGACCTGGTATGATGCCGTAAACACATCGTAAACCTTGCCGCACTGTTCAGTCACTGCCTGGGCAGAAATTTCACTAGTCAATTTGTTCTAACAAAACTCAAATAATGATGCACAGAGAAACCCATTTAAGAAATATAGTTACCATGGTTACCTAGATGAAGTGTCCAGTAATGCATGAGTAATGTTATAGATCTGCAAAATGTGTTCAATTTGAAATATCAATATCTTTTTTGTAAATGAGACCTTCTTGACAGAGATTTTATTTTACAAGGTTGTGCCAAATCAAGATGAATTTTATTAGCAATTTTTCTCCAGACTTACTCATCTTGGCATTGACCGGCATATGAACTTACATCTTGCAATGTCCTCAAAGATGACTACTTAGCATATCGCTTGACTGGGATGATTAATTAAGAAAAGTAACTCTGAAGCTGAGTTTTGTGTAGATGTGGCAGATGACAAACAGGGCCGTACGAAGACATGTAAGCCAAGGGGGGCAAACACATTTACCGTCCCGAAATTCATGTTTCGTCCCGATGTATATATCGTATATACCGTATGTCCCGATGTATAATGGACGCGTAGCGCGCAAAAATTTTGCTGTTTTCAGCCAAAAATCGATATAAAACCGCTTAAATTGGCTTATTTTGACTAAAATTTGCGGGACCGTATAAAATCGGGACAGTAAACAAGTAAAATATCGTCCGAGTGCCCCCCCTGCTTCGTACGGCACTGATGACAAAACTGCGGCACTTTAAATTGTGGCACTGTTAAAACATGTGTGGCTTAGGCTAAGAGTATAAGCTCCAGACTCATAAAGCTCCTGACCCGCTCCCAACTCTGTAATTATCTGGCACTGAGGGCACTGAGGTTCGATTTGCCAAGAGAAAAAGCTATGTATTTCAGCAATGCATTTAACTCTTACATGCTCCTCTTAACCAAAATGTCATGATGGATACTATGGATATTCTTTGATAAAGGCAACAGCCTAACTGTGAAAGAGGTGTATGATGCGTTCAGAGTCCACCGATTTCTTCAGTACAACATCGCTCAATACAGAGTCTTGACATTTTAAACCGCACTTCTCGTAGTGGGTGTAAAGACTGCGTATATCAGTCTTTCCCGGAATGTACAGCCGTAACATTTGTTTGTTACCGCCTACCGTAACATTTACATACCCTCAGGTAATGCGCATCAAACAAATGTGATGCCGTATATCAAAACCAGGCGGAATTGGGCAAGGTTCTAAATGGAGAAAGAGGCCAAAATGAGGTGAAGGGTGATTTTTGTCCAAACTTAGGTTTTTACAAATTTGTGTGTCTAGCTATGGTACAAACATGTTGTGACAATTTGAAAGTAAAATTCCATTGGTAAAAAAAAAAATTGACAGACATTTCTTTTATATACCTTAATATTTCTTTATTATTTTCTTTATTTTATGGGCTTTTTCTTATTTTGAACATTTTGGAAAGTCAAACTTCAAAATTCCATAACTTCAGTTAGCAGTGATCAATTGAGATGAAACAAAAAGCAATGCGAAGCAAAATATCTCTGTTTTGATATTTTACAATGAACTCAAATTTCATCTCCTGCCCAATTCAGCCTGGTTTTGACATACCACGTCACAAATGTCTGAGATGATTATCATTGACTATAGCTAACGAGATCCTAAGTAAAAATAATCCCTATTCATCATCGTGTTCCTCCACTACCCCTGTATTGTTATTATAATTACCTAACCCATTCGATCGATCAAGCACTATAATTATCTCAGCTTAAGGGTACGAGGAATCCACATGCTCAGGAAAATGTGAATCCTAACTATTTTTCAATCATGAAAAGATAAATAGTTTCCACTGCCTTTGCGGAGACTCGAACCATGGATTATCGCTGGGGTTAGTCATGCATTACGAAGCGAGCGCTCTACCGCTGAGCTATCAAGGCATTGTTGAGATTGTGAACTAAAATCTAAAACATATACATTAGAGTGCCGTATTCTTCTTTTGTTTACATAAAAATTGCAATTTTTGCGTCGTTGGAATACTCAATTTGTAAGTGAATTATGCGAATGCGTATATCAGACAAAATGTAGATAATGTAGATACTTAAAACAGGCAATTCACAGCTCAAACAGGGCGAACTCATAGTCGTAATTCACGTCCAGATTTTCGGGCAAAACAACGCGGGGTTTGTTACATTATCATTCAAAATCAACTCAGCATATTTATAAAATATTGTTTGTAATTCAGTAAGAAGTATCAAGCCTACAATCTGTCGAGTTGAGTTGTTCGAACGTCATGAATTTATGAGGTTTCGGTGAAAAAGGATCAACTTTTTCGAAGTCGTCTTTAGGCGTCCTTTTGACGTTGATAATGGATGCGAAATCACTAGTAAAGTTTTATTTATAAACCAGAGACTTTATTCAATATGTACGTCAAAAATTGTGATATTCTGATAGGTGTAGGTAGGTAAAAACTTGCAGTAAACATAACATTCAGCCTAACGTGACGTTTTTAGGGACCGTAGCCTTAATGTTACATTATCAAATGTTACGGCTGGACCGTAACATTGACGAATGTTACGGCTAGACCGTAACATTGACGAATGTTACGGCTAGACCGTAACAATAGAATCGCCAATTTCTCCTATCTTCGGGAACTTCCAATTTTCAAAAAACAGACCCACCCTGAAAAAACAGACCCGATAATTAACTACGTATATATATGTAAATCACATTATGCAGCATCTATGTATGATCATAAGTCATGAATTGGTCAGAAAAAGTGTAACATACCACTAAATGAGAAAAACATCACCAATCTGAATATTTCTCAACACATGATTAAATATGGACATTTTAACACCATAAAAGTATACATTTTTTAAAAGCTCATACTGCAGGGATACCAAATATACAATTATACTGGCATTATACAGGGTGTGTGAAAATTATACAGGGTTTAAATTTTAAAAATTCTGTTAATTTTACTCTCTTAATAGACCTCTTTTATTCTACACAGCCATCAACATAAAACAAAACAGGTATGGATTTATATTGATAAAACATAGGGCTCTCAATAAGAAAATAGAACTTTTCACTTAATATCCATACGGTGAAATATACAGGGTGGTTAAAATTATAAACATTTCCAAAGGATTGTATGCCTCCATGGGCTATTTGGTGTGTTCTTTATATGTCTTGGCAATAGTTGACAATGCTTGAGACAAGTAAAATTAGAATTTCTGCATACTATGGCCATTTTGCTGCAGTTTTGGCATACAGGGTGATCAAACATGCATTATCTCAATAATTAACCTGATCCAATAGACTTTGGTTTATTTGATACTGTTAATCCGTGCAATTAAGGTATTATGCATTTACAACATGTCATTACTGTTATTCATCAACGTTTTCACAACGTATGAAACTTGTCATGAACATTTTGACCTTTGAACATTGTTGAAACTAGTTGTGGAAATACCCTGAAAATGACAAAGTTTATCCTCGTCAAACTTTATTTAATACATCACCTACCATTAATATTTTGGCATGACAAGATATGTTTGTTCCTCATTAACAAGTGTGCAAAAAATTATTCTTGTAGGATTTCAACTTTTGGCATGACGACTTTCGAAAGATTGGTACTTTTTCACAATTTTGTGTACAAGTCAATGGGCTTTTCCTCCACCGTCTTTTCCTCCACCGCCTCCCCCGTTGACTTGGCTCACATTTTGAGCCATATATCTCATAACATTTGTTCAATTGTCTTGGAAATTTTTGCATTTAAAAGACAATTAAATTACCCAGATAACCATACCAAATTTGTTGCAGTAGGTATTAAACTTCTTGAATAAAATTACATTAAACTAGGAAGAATGAGTTTTTATGTTACATCTCCCCCATGATCGTATAATGACAAACTTACTTAAAATTTATTTTTTCCATGGTAAATCCACTCTAAAAGTGGTCTAATTCAACATGGAATTCTGACCACTTTGTTGATCATTTTTGATTAACACAACCTTCAAAGCCGACCATTTCGGTTTGTGATAATCGAGTGCATGATTGGAAGGTACTGTATCAATCTTTTTAACAAATATTGCGTCTAACGTCGCATTTCGCATCAATATGATACTAAAAAAGTGTTAACATATGAATTCGGCAGAGAGTGTATTATGTTAAGAGTGTATTATGTTACGGTGAGCCGTAACAAACAAATGTTACAGCTATACATTCCGGGATAGACTGTATATAGTGATGTTGTAGTGATGAAATCGCTGGACTCTGAATGCAACATTACACCAATATCATATATGACTTAATTTGGAAGAAAGTCTGGCTCTCCAATATATAGACAGTCATCTGTGTACCTGATCTTACTATTAATAGTAAAGGCCATTGTGCCCATACCAAGAAGTTGTCCTGCTCTAAAAAAACTACCTCTAGGATCGAAGCCCACTTTGTTATTCAGTTAAAATTCATGCATAGCTAAGTATTCTATATGTCATTTTTTATCATCAAATCTCCATTCTTATCCAAATGTGTATTATTGTAAATAATTTAAATTGCATTCTCTTTCATTGTTTATCCAGTGTGTAAAAAGTAGCATCTTGGAAGTCTAAACATAAATTTGCTTAAAAATCCAAACAGTGAAAATAATGAGAAAACACCAAACTTATATATATATACGTACCATTTTTTTCAAATTGTACAGTTACAATTTTATAGATAAAATAGTATGATTTTGACCATTTTTCATTTTAAACTGTTAATAATTAACCAATCTGCATCGATCATGTTGCATAAAATTGAGAAATTCAGGAAGTTCTTTTGATCCACAATACGTGACAGTCAACATGAGAAATGTTAATTCCAAAAACCATCATCCCCAACATCATTCATGACACAAATGTTGAAAAAAAAATTGGGTTCAAGAAAGAATTGCCCGTGGCGTTATCAGTCAATGCAAAGTATACTTTGGTCAATGTAAGCCGTATAGTGGAATTCTGTCTCTTCGTTTGATGGAAGGGCAGGGAACTGTGATCCATGGGTGAATGTTATGAATTAATGAAATACACGCACTGTCAAGGGAGAATGCGGTGAAGATTATTCATGTTGACAAGACTTATTTTTCTCTCTACTCTTGAGTAGAATCAACAAGAACATTCAACAAATACAAATACACAATTCCATTGCAAAATGAATACTGTAAGTAAAACAACATTTGTCAGGACAACAGAGCAAGTTAAGACAATAATGCAAGCATTAAGTGGCTTAGCACAGAAATAATTTTCTATTGAATTTTCATTTACATTTTTTGATATATGGTGTTTTCGTATGTGCTGATTACATTTCTGAAATAAAAAAATGTGCTTTTACAGTAACAATTCTATAGACAAAATTGTAAGATTTTGACCTATCTTTCATTGTAGACTGTGAATAATTAACCAATCTGCATCGATCATGTTGCATAAAATCGAGAAATTCAGGAAGTACCTTTGATCCACAATTATACGTGACAGCCAACATGAGAAATGTTAATTCCAAAAACCATCATTCCCAAAATCATTCATGACACAAATGTTGAAAAACTGGGTTCAAGAAAAACTTGCCCGTGGCGTTATCAGTCAATGTAAGCCGTATATTGGAATTCTGTCTCTTCGTTTGATGGAAGGGCAGGGAACTGTGATCCATGGGTGAATGTTTTGAATTAATGAAATACACGCACTGTCAAGGGAGAATGCGGTGAAGATTATTCATGTTGACAAGACTATTTCCATTTCTACTCTTGAGTAGAATCAACAAGAACATTCAACGAATACAAATTCACAATTGAAATGAAATATAGATACTGCTAAAGTAAAACAAAATTTGTCAGTGGAACAAAGCAAGATGAATTTGCAAATCAAGCGTTATAGCCAGTGCATTATCAAGAAATGCTTAGCATGGATGAGGTTATACACCATCAAATTCTTTCCCAAACCTGCAGTCACGGATCTAGGATCTGAATTTTACGGGGGGCAGAGAGTGTGTTTTTCAGCTTTTATAACAAAAAATTTAACCAAATTAGGCTGATTTTGCAGGATTTTGCTAATTTTAGCCCATCCCCTGGATCCGCGGCTGCTAAAACAATTGTTTATAATAATTTAAATTTCAAGCTAATTAAACCCCCAAATCATAGGACGTTGTGACCTAAATGCCTTAGAATTTTGATTGTGCATATTCTTCTATATCTTTTAAACAGAGAGTTTAGATTGTAAAACAGCAACATAGGAGCCCTGTCCGATTGGGTCAGCATTTTTTTAAACTTTTTGAGATTTTGGTATATATATTTATTTCATTAACTATGTGATATTTTACGGCTTGAATATTGCGTTTCAGAGATATAAGTGAAAATGTGTCAACATTATTAATTTTATGGTAACCATAAAATTAATCACACAATAAAGAATAGGCAAATGCAAGATACAAAATTGCTCATAAAATCAAAATGGTTGTTTCGACTTGACTGAAATTTGAAATTGAAGCATCTTAAGTAGTGATCTTTCATATGACAGTGAAAACTAAAAACTTTAACACAGTCATTTCATCCATTCTGAGATGCCTTAAAACTGTGATTCTTCTCTATATCTTTGAAACAGACAATTTAGATTGTAAAACACTCAACAACTACATCAATTCCACCCTGGCCCTGCTCCCACTGGCTGTCTACAGTAGATAAAGGCCTAGATATACTTTGTCATTTTTGTAGTCATTTACATTCAGAATTTTTCTCATGGTGTTACATTTTCACCACTATGTTAAATTTTCATTCGGAATGAAAATTTTCATTTTGATTTTTTCTTATGGTGTTAAATTTTTGTTATGGAGTAAAATGTTTCACCATTTATGAAAATGTTTCATGATGGTGTTCAACGGGGCATAGATCGATCTTATTAGGTCGAGAACAATACCATAATTACCTTGGTCTTTTCATTATAATCTGAAATCTGTCCTTGACAGGTATTGTGGATTTTATTCTGCTGAAAAGATTTTCTGACTCCTGTGGTTGTTCTCCAAAGAGAAACATTTTCATTTGGAATTTTTATCACCGTCTTGATTTTTTATCATTCTATTTGTAGTTTTAGCGGATTATTCCAATCGATAATATCGTCTAGGAACTCGAGGTCAATATGCATTCAGCTCTATGGATTTTCAAGATGGTAAAAATGACAAACTATATCTAGGCCTTAACATATCACACATCTGTACAGAGCATGACATACACAGCTTGAACATACTGGATGAAACTTACAAATGGCAAGATTGTAAAGACACATGTCACTTTAAATTACATTGTAAAAACTCTCAAGTAAAATTGCTTTGAGTATAGTTTTAATTGCCGATTTATGTGACATACCACAAATTTTGCATGAAATATCTTTCAAAAAATAGACATACCATCGTATCTCGTTTTTACTTAAGTTTTTACAGCGTCATTTTGTTGTTTTCTGTGTTTAGACAAAACAGTTGTATGACTCTGTAAAAAACAATAAGCTGAGATATGACGGTATGTCTATCTTTTCACAAAATTTGTGATACGTCACTATGTCTATTTAATGACAAAATACTTACAATAAAACCTTTCAGCAAAACCTGAACAGTTGAAAATGACAATGCAACAAACATTTAAAAACTAGCATTTTGCTTCAGATTCTTGATTTGCGATTGAACAACTCTGTAGCGTGTTTGAATACCTTTCAACAATGAAAATCTTCCTGAAAATGGTTGAAGGCCTATATATACTGTGAATAAATTCTCTCCATTTGGAGAGACCGAACTGAATTGAATACCTAATTCAACAAATTTACCCTTCACCAAATCCTCCCATCATACCTTTAAACTCAAACTTCACCCTCTCCACATATTCCATCCCCTCACAATATGACATTCCTATACAGTATGCAATACATGCCAACTAATCCATCAGTTATTCATCCTCCTCCAGGCGATATTCTCAACATCTCATCTGCAGCCAAAAGATCTCCTCAATTTCTTTCACTCTCTCATCATAAATAATTAAATCTCTCCACTGTTTATCACCTCCGTTTCCTTCTTCAAAGTCAAAATTACTAGATGAAAAATTAAGCATCCATCATTTAATCAAGCCCTATCAATTAGGAGTGGGGTCAATGCCATTGGATAATAATTTGTCAATTTTGAACCCAAAAAATCTTGTTTAAGAGGTGTGGTTGGCGGAATGCAAATTGTCAAAAATATAAGCTTAATACAATATTGGAATGCAAACATATTGCAACTCATATTTCAGCTGAATCTGGTAGCAAAATGAGTCATTCTTCCACTAGCCTGGAGGGCAAATTTTGGAACCAAATTATGAAGTACACGATACAGAATAGATGTGGAGTAATGCGTTTTCAGTGGATGTGTCCTGATAAATTAATTTTGTCTTTATCGGGTATGTTTAGATATTCAAATATATGCGGTAACGAGATAACATCTGTGGTTGGGGTATGATGCATGCTGGTCGAAGAAGTGCTAAATTGATGAATGCTACAATTTATAAGTCCTTTTTTAATGGAAACTGAAAACCAAGACAGAAAAACTAGTGAATTCTGCTTTGCATAATATTATATTATTGGCAGCTAGTATAAATTGTATATGACCTACTTGTTTAAAGATGAGTGTGATGTGTTGGTTTGTTTATTTTCATTTTTTCACTTAGTTTTCCTGATGTAGAGTTTAATCACCTTCACCTTGTTTAGGCTTTTGCCAAGGAAACCCAACTTGGTACCAAGTAAGCTAAAGGAAGCTTATCTTCAACAGGGCTCCAAGATGTTTTTTAAAATCAGTTTTGAATGCAGGAGGAAGACCGGAGTACCCGGAAAAAAACCTGCGGAAGAGAGCATGGACTGAAAACCAAATGCACATAAAGCGCCGGGCGCGGGACTCAAACCCGGGACCTCATTGGTGCAAGGCGAGGGAACTACCGCTGCGCCAACCCGCTCCCCCTAGTTTACATTGTTTCAGCTCAAATGCATACAAGCTCATGTACCAAGTTCAAAAAGCTGCCTTAACCCTTTCTAGTCTGACCACTTCTTCTGAAGACATTTTAGCTCAAAATTGACTACAAAAGTAAATTCAAAGCATTTTAGCTCTAAATTGACTACTAAAGTAAATCCAAATTATCTTTAGAAATATTCTATATAATTTAGTGAGACTTCTGCATTATACATCTGTATAAACTGTTCACATTGCCTAGGATAGTGTTTTTGAAGGTACAAGAGGCAGTGAGGGTAGTTATTCTTCAGTTTTATTTAGGGTGCCACGGGGACGTCCTACGTCTGAGCACAGAAATTTACGGAAGGAAAAGGTAAAAATACACCATTTTCAAGGCATATGGTTTAACCCTTTCCAGTTGGACCACTTTTACCTGTAAACTGACTTCTAAAGTAAATTACATTTATCTTTAGAAATATTCTACATAATTCAATGAAACATCAGCATAATAGACCTTTATGAACTGTAAACATTGCCTGTGATAGTGTTTTGGAAGGTAAGAGGTCGTGAAATTAGTTATACTACAGTGTTAGTTAGGGCGTACTCTATTCGCCCTACGCCTGAGCTGGCAGTAATTTAGGGTGTACCCCATATGCCCTATGACAGGAAAAGGTAAATCTAGTAAGACAAATGTCTCTTTTCTGGAGTCATAGAATCGCCAGCAGTGAATTTGGACTCAATTTCATGAGTTTTCACACAAAACAATGCATATGCTGGCAGTATGATTCCTATTACACTTTGGCAAGACCGACTTAGCTTTTACTGCACACGGATACCATTTTCATACCGACTGACCCAGATAAACCTATTATACTATGCCTCAATTTTTAGACCAAGATGCCTGCCAGTATAAACTCACACCTGCCTTCTGCTGAGCTCTGAATCATTCCCAGTCCTCGCTGACAGCCACACCCTACGGGATAGTATAACAACAATTATCTTCCCTACACCAAGGAGTCTGATTGGAAACCATAACAATGGCAAAAAATAGGAAATCAGATTTTTTTGCCAAAATCAACTTGGAGTGTTTTAAGCCTCTGGGGTGAACAAGTAGCGCTTGAATTGTCTATTGGTAGTTATGTGTGAGGTTAATTATAAGCAAATGGCAATTTGATGCTTATAAGGCAAATCTTGTCAAGTTTTATCCAATTAAATATTTCTGCATCAATGTATTGTGGATTTCCTCCACTCATATACCAAGTCAAAAAAGGCTGTTTCAGGAGGCACAGCTACATGTATTCAAAGAAATGTTGTATTAACACTGAGAAATGATTAACCAAATTGTTAAAACTATGCACAAGTGTTTTGACTAATAGACAAGGAATGAAAATGCTGTGAAAAACAGCTACAAACAATTACTTTAAAGAATGCTTTTTTCTTTCTTTATAACTTTTATATCAATTCTAGTTCTAAAATCATCTAAAATGTATAATTATTCTCAAAAGAAGAACAGACACGCCTTTCACAAGTGGAATAGACACAGGAATAGCAGTTAATTATGTAAGATCTGGGATGAGGTATATAATATGGGGTTAGTAATGGATGAAGGTTCTACTTTTGTGAAATCGTGGCTATCATGTTCCTCGTACCTACTTTATAATTTGTTTTGCGCTACATGTATTTTCACGCTTTTCGTGCTAAATCAGTCTAGCGCAAAAATAAATGCAACACAAAAAATGAGTGCGTATACCGTGAACGTCAAAAATTTCACAAGAGCAAAAATAAAAACGCTCAAAATTATTCAAAATTAGCTGTGTGCGAAAATTACTGAGCAAGAAAATATCCACGTATATAAATTCAAAACTTCTCAAATGAAGAAACAGCCACACCTATCCTACCCAACAACCCCAGGTACAAACACTGAATAACAATAATTAACTAAGGGGATCTAGGTTAAGATATGTGGGGTTGATAAAGAGATAAAGGAGTAAAAATAAGGGACGGTTATCAATGTTCTTAAGACAGAAAATCCGGGGGGAGGGGGATTCTCATATGTGGGCAGGGTATATATGTCCGGCAGTCAAGACCCCCTTTTTCAGGCCGCCAGGCCGCTCACTTGATCCACATTTTCAGCTTGATTCAATTATTTTGATCCCGTTTTTAAGAGAAACAAAAAAACATTTTAGCTTTAACTGCAAAAATTGCTCAGGAAATGTGAAAATTGTCAGCTCAGGAGGCTATTTTTGGCCAAAATTTCAATTCACTAGACCCGCCAAAATCGGTTTCAAATGTCCATTTTTTTTTACAGAAGATCAGTTCACCAGACCCCCATTTTGGTGCTTCGCGCCTGACATACCTACCCCTTTCAAAGTTGAGTGCCCCCCCCCCCCGAGAAAATCCTTCTCAAAAGGAGACATGGCCACACCTTTCACAGGTAATACTATATAAACATTGAGCAACAACAAGCATCTGATACAAGAGGAACTAGGCTGGGATGTATGGGACTGATAAATAATGGGGACAAAGTGCAACTCATTTTTAGAATCCCCAACTCATCTTACAACAAGGATACCTGAGGTAGGAACCATGTTCATGTCGACTTTAAGTTCATACAAAATGCAAAAACAGAGGTATTTTGGTAAATATCTAAAGCTGAGGCAATTAATTACATGGCTCATTACCAATTCATACATGACATGTTCTTATATACTTGGTAACATCCTGATGACACACCTAAACAAGTCGGCAAACCTCTCAGCGTCAAGTCAGGATCCCAAATTTAATACAACAAATTAAAACCGGAAAGTAACATATTTTTTATTTTACAATTAACACCCACATTTGTCTGATTAAAATCCAAAATTTCACCTCAAAATGCTTATAGTTTAGGGGATATGACATAAAACAAAAAAATGAAGTGATAAACTTATTTATATTTCTTATGTATTTACATAACAGCCTCATTCCCAAAGTTGCATTTTTCTTTTGCCTCTGAAGTGCAAACAAGAAGCAACCTAAGAGTTAAACCTCACAAAATGCATTTCAGAGGATAAAGTCAATATACAAGGAGGATGATAAGATAGATCGCACTGACCACACATTTCTTTCAAATAAACATTGTCATGGTTACTCACAGGCTGATGTACAAACAGAACCTCCAACCCACCTAGGACACTGGTCAATTTCAAGTCCAAGATACGTTTCAGATGACTAATAATAAAAACTAATTAAGTCATTCCATTCTAAGATTGGGAGATAGTGGAGATGAACAAATATTGTTATGACGACTTGAAAAGTGGACAAACATTGGGACACTCAATTTATGAGGTTTTCCAAATTATTTCATCAAACTTTAGCAAAAGAAAACAAAGTAAGATTCCTTTAATATCAGTTTAATGGAAGTGTAATATCCCCAGATGACCCAGATTAAATATAATCTTACTACAAAAATGTAGAATGGAGATAATGCAGATGAGATAATGAAGATGGACAAATATTGTTAGGATGACTTGGAAAGTGGACAAACATTGGGACGCTCAATTTATGAGGTATTCCAAATTATTTCATCCAACTTTTGCAAAAACAAAACAAAATTAGTAGAAGATTCCTTTAATATAATTCGTGTGACATCCCCAGATGACCCAGATCAAACATAATCTTTCTACTAAAATGTGGAATGGAGATAGTGAAGATGAGATAATGAAGATGAACAAATATTGCTAGGATGAGTTGAAAACTGGACAAACATTGTGATGGTCAAATCATGAAGGTATTTCATCTCATTTTTGCAAAAAGAAAATGTAATTACAAGAAAACCCTTTAATATAATTCTAAGTGAAAGTTACACACAAGGGGGTGATTTTGAAATTCAAACATTTAAATGATAAATGATAAATTTGCTTTGGTTAAATGTTAAATTTTCTCTACGGTTGCTCAAACCCAATAAAAAAGTCAACTACGGATGGTGCAGGCTTATCAAAACTAACTTTATCAGGCGGTGGCAGCGCAATAAGAAGAATCCCTGTTTTTACCCGACGATAAAATTGTAAAAATTTTCAGATTTTCTTTCCATTTTTTCCGTAAAATGTGGTTAGAATTTGGTTCTAAGGTAAGTTATACAGGTTAGATATAGGGTTTGGGTTAGGTTTAGGGTTAGCAACAGGTTTAAAAATTTTGAGCGATAGCGTTTTGGTTTAATTTTATGGTCAGGTTACCAAAATTTTACAAGTCAATTAAAAGTCGTCGGGAAAAAACAGGGATTCTTCTCGTTGCGGAGGCAGCAACGGTTTACTGTTTTCAAACGCAAATACTTGAATTTCACTCTGAACATTTTATTTATATTTTTATATTTATATTTATATTTATAACATTCGGCTGAAAGCCAGGCTACTCCCAATAGTGCATATGCATTAAATTCAAGGGACGCCTCCGTGGTGTGATAGACAGAATAATGGAAAGAATTTTCGATTTTAGATGCAGGAGGAAACCGAAGTGCTCGGAGAAAACCTGCGAGGACGAGTATGGATCGACAACCAAATTCACGTACAACCTAGGTCCGACCGGGAATCGAACCCGGGCCGCAGCGGTGAAAGGCGAGGTCAGAAACGCTACGCCAACTCGTCCTCCCTATTTATTTGATATTGTATATATTACTATTTTTTAAACATTAAACAATTAAGAGTTAAATTTAGAATTTAGCTAGAACACTATTGTAAGTATGTCAAAAAATGTTTTCTGTTAATATTATTATGTGATGTCATTTTGCCATATATGTAATTTTTGATAGCCGTATTGCACCACTGAAAAAGTCCCCAGTTCCTGTTGCAGAAGAGGGCACGGACCACTGTTGTCTGTATTTTATGATATGTTATTACAGTTAAACATTTGAGAAAAAATCTTAAGGGGTTTTCTCAGAGATGCAGTTGCTGTCGACCGGGGATAACAATTTTTTTCATAAATAGTAAAAAATAAAAAAAAATGTTTGCATCCGTTTTGCATGGGCAAATTTCAATGCATACTGAACGCAAGCTTTACTAACGCGTTTGGTTAATCACGCGCCGCATCGCTGCATAATATATACACGGGAAATTATGCAGACGCAGATGTGAATGCATACTGAACGCAAGCTTTACTAACGCGTTTGGTTAATCATGCGCCGCATCGCTGCAAAATATATACACAGGAAATTATGCAGACGCAGATGTGCCATCAAAGTAATCAAATTTTATTTTTAAAATGCCAGTTTTTGTCATTTTTCTTAAAAACTAACACTGTGACTATATGTTTTTATTTCAGTATTTTGAAGTGCGCAAAAAGCGCTTTAACATATGCAAAAATTTAAAAAATCAATGGAGCATTTACTATTTTCCAAGCACATAGGCTTTTAAAACCCTGTACTTTGTATGGTAAATCGGGTGATTTTTTGGGAGAATATGTACTTTTTGAAATGCCTGCATCTCAAAAATGAGCATGGTGACCTATATTTTTTTATTTTAGATTCGTTATCAGCACAAATAAATCTACCAAATACAATATACTAAATCAATGGAGAATTTGCATCTGTGAGAAAACCCCTTAAAAAGCACATCACTGGTTCGTCATGATTTTGTTCATTGCCTGACTATACTACAAACATGATAACAAAACACAGATTTCTTTGAAGGGATATTGATAATTTTATCATTCCTACTAAAAAAGCATGTCACTCAAAAGGAAAAACTCTTCTAGCAAATGTTCATTCTTCC
>JXSR01S019502.1:134269-164917 GCA_000969725.1 Ophiothrix spiculata | reverse complement strand
TTCATTCTTCCCATATATCCCTATAGAGACATTCAACCTGCAATGTCATTTTCAACTTTGTCTTGAAGCTTAGGATTCAAGCTAGGTGATTGCAATTTATCACTGACAAATACACTCAGTGTGTTATACTCCGACTTAATACAACTCAACATGCTTCAGGAGCTTTCAGATAAGAAAGGTTTACAAATATAGCGCCAAATATATCAAAATGGTGAGATGCGAAAGCGGGTAATCACCCGAGCTATTTATATCATTTCCCCTCGCTGTAGCTATAGTCGTATCCATAAAAAAAAATCTTTGGTTGCCCTCCACAGCTTTTTTCAGAGAGGGTCGGTCGGTCGTGTTTTTTTTAATACTCTTCCATGGACTGCTAGGCCGATCGGCTGCTCCAGCCTTCACAACTTCCCCCGCGACATCCAAATTAAAACAATCAAATACTTCTAGTGATTTGGGACATCGTGGGACATTTTGTAGTTTTTTCGGTAAGTTTTGCATATTTTTTAGGAAAAAAAATTCAATAAAAAAATGTTTAGGTCGGGCTGAAAAATAGGGTCGGTCGGTGGAGGGCAACCAAACTATCTTTTTTTTTTGGCCTTATGCTATAACTACCTGGTCGGAGTTATCTAGGTTTTGCCCAAACTGTCTTTTGCTATTATTGCTGTCATTCTTCAGCCTACCTTTATCTCGATACAAAATAACAGCTCTTTCTTAACGCTATATTACAGATTTAGAGGCTTTGCCTTGCCAAGCCTAGGTTAATGGGCAAATTTTTACAAAGCATAAAGGCGAATTCATAAGCCGAAAACATACTCGGCCTCCAAACAAAATTTTCACTACCAAACATTTGGTCGTGAAGTCAAAAAGACGAGTGACCCCAAACAAAATAACGTCAACACCGAGTTGAGACCAAATAAAATTTCGCGCTACATTGCACATGCTATTGAATTGCCATATACATTGGACCAAATGTTTGCTACCCGTTCATACTTTAAGTTCGATGGCAAATATTTGGTGACGTCACAACCAAATGTTTGGTAGGAAATATTTTGTTTGGAGGTCGATTATGATTTCGCCTTTACTCGGCCTCCAAATAAAATTTTTCCTACAATGGGCATTGGACAAAATTTAGAAATTTTGTTTGTGGATGATTTACACTTCATAAGTTAGTAAATGACAGTCAATTACCAGATATCGTGAAAATTTTGATCAAACCTTCAAAAAAGTCAACAATTTTAATTTTATTTTATTTTTTGATTTGGGTATGAGGCTATTCTCTAAACGTATTTATTGATGCTATACATTGAGAAAGAGCCAAAGATTTGTTTGTAAAACATTCCTTTCACATCATAGATTGCAGAAAAATTTATGATGTGAAAAAATTTGGGATTTTCATTAGATCTCCTGAAAAGGCCAATTCTATAAATTCAACTATAGAGGGCGGTATTTATCGTTGTCGACAACGATAATTAAATATAAGAGAATATCTAAATATTTTGGTATATAGGGTTTGAATTTAACAATGAAACTTTGCATGCTATCATTATTACCGCTAATACTTCAAATGATGCAAAAATCTCAAAATGTTTGAGGAAAAGTTTGGGGATGATGCTGAACTTGTCCAATGCCCCTTTAAGTGAAATATCATGATGATTCTGGCTGCCATAAAACAATTTTACTTGGTAACATTATGTTTTACATTTATTCAAAATTTTCCACTTACCTATTTTGTACCATCAATGAAGCAACAAAGACCAGTGTGAAATATGAAATGAAAAGAAAAGACAAGAAATGATGTGATTAGTAAAAAACATTAACCATATTTCATTTAAATTTCTCTATAAAAAGTATTAAAAGTATATAGATCCAACAGACAAGGCACAGAACACTCAATTATCTTTGTGCGGATACTTTATTTCACGCGTCACCACCAGTAGCCAATTTTGCAAGAATTTGAATTTTCATTTGACAGTGCACGATATACAATAAAGAAAAAAAGATTTCACAGAGTATTTAGTTTCACAAACTTTTACTCCATGCAATTTCCAAAATTTAATCCCACGCCAAAGTTCAACATGGTTAAATACAAGGTGTCCAAAAATTAACTACACTTTTTTAAATACTTATAACTTTGAAACCTACTCACTAAAGTCGAAGTCTTATTTTTAAGTCTAAGGTAGTCTGATATTAGTGATGAGACTCTTGGATTTAAAATAAGTCTTTCCTAAGACTTAAAATTGTAAATCTACGAAAGACTTAGAATATGAATCTCTTAGACTAATTGTTTAAATATTTAAGATTTATATTTTAAATCTTTTAAGATTTACTTTTAAAACTGTTCAAGGATTACAAAGTATACATGTGTTTGAAATTCCACTGGTATTGTAGCTTCAAAAGTGTGATGGTCATTCCAACCTGTGTATACAGATTGTCTTTACCATTGTCACTTTTACTCCTTATGAAATGCAAAATAAAAAAATGTTTATAATGGTGATAATTTAGAGAGAATGACAGATTTTGATTTTGATTTTGAAAGTTTGTCTACGTTTTTACATTTTTTCATTGATTTCAGGCTTAAAAAATACCAGAAGCCCAAACCCATCCTCGTACTCCTGCCACTCCTCAACATCAACTCTCATAGCCCAGACATGTATACTCCATTTCCAATTATAGACATCGCATAATTTATACCAACATCATCATCATCATATCTGAAACCCTGTCTGGCTATTTGACTACTTAATCAAACATGCGTGTGCACTCCTAGGCATGACCAAAAACCCATAACAATAATCTCTGCATTCGCACAAATTCAAGCAAATAGTTGTTCCATGAATACGCATACGATTCACTTTTTCCTCAGGCTACAATTGCTTTCTCTGAAAAAAAAAATTTCATTCAAAGAATTCGCAATCACTAATCTTACATACATTAACGAAATAAAGAAGTAAAATCATATCATGGTCATAATCAAATTCAAGCAGTTGTGGTAATCAAGATGAAATAATTAGACTGTAATCCTGCAGTTACAGACAGGGCGATGCACTTGTACGCATCATACTAGATAATTATGCTGAAAGGAAATAAAGGTATCAAATTACTGAAGATTTGCAAGTCTCATCCTCCAACGATGCCCTGGGGTGGGGGTCTTTTGTATTGGTGATCTGTATGTACCATATATGCATCGATCTGCCACCATCCACGATAAGCGAGTTATAAAATGCCCTTAAAACGGTGGCACACTGCAAATTGTGGCTAACCTCAGAAGAGTAGAAGTTTTTGCTTTCAGTTTACTTGTTTTATGTCTGGTACCTTAGACGGAATCCAACAATGGTGACTTGCTCCCAGGAAACCCGGACAAAGTTGCCAGAACACTTAAGGAGATATAACTCAACAAACTTGTAATAAATCAATAAAAAACAAAGGAATTTTCAAGCTAAATTTCACTTTTTGACAGACAAAACATTGAACAATCCTGGATATGATATATCATTGGAAAGCTTATAATTTTGCCATTTTAAATTTGGTAAAATTTGAAAAACGAATTTGTCCAACTTTGTCCGGGTTTCGACAGAGTAGGTCACATTATGTATCTCTAATTTGAAACTATACCCTCTTTTTTAGTATATTTCTAAATGGGGGAGAACCCCAATCTTGAACTTTTGATACTGTTCATAAATGACTTATTTTGATAGCTTATATAAATTTACATGCCTTCATTTTCATTGCATCTTTACTTTTATCTAGAGCTTGTTGACTACATGATACTGAAAGATGCATATTCGATGGCAATTGTCTTCAATTTAACAACATTTCCCCCTTTTAATTTTTTCCCAGTTTTTACAATAATATAATGCAAATGCTCAACCTTTCCTAGCAATCCTAGATTTTATAAGCAAACCTTTTAAATATCGAATAGATTCCGATAAAATTTTGAAATACTTTATTTAAAAATAGATTCTGACTGCTTTTACCAAGTTTTCAAGATATTTCCAGCAACATCAGTCCATATTTAGCATGTTTGGTTAGAAGGAGGTTTATAATACCAAGCCATGAATCAATGAGCAATTGATTCTATATTTTGCCTAAAGCTTGACTATTTACTACAAAGCATCAGATGTAGGGCTTCAGTTTATAGTAGTACCAGATCAATATGATGTAAAAATTTTATCTATTAATTTAATCCATATATGGCATCAAAATTGAGGTCTCCACAACCCCTTTTACTGCAAATCAATAGGCAATACCAAAGTTTACTGGAGGCAGAAGGCCAAAATACAAGTCCTGGTTGAAAACCAGAAAGGTATCATATACTAAATTTATTTCAAAATTTTGCTAAATATTCCATTTATATTTTAGTCTAAACGCATTTGAAATAAAACAAATGTACAAATGATGATAATGCCTTGAGTAAAAGCAAAAAACCCAGGATTAAAGTACACTCCCGGTCAAAAGTGTTTGCGCACCCTTGTGCACGGGCAAAACAGTAATTATTATATCAAACGACCAAGACTCTGAAAAATTTCATGTTTTTATAGGTGCTTAATGTATCCAATATAAGTAATTTATGTTTCCTCTGATATTGGATCTTCAATAACCATAATAATGGCCGATTTCCTGGACCATATGGGCGCACAACACTAAATAATTAGCACTCGCAATCCGGCATTTCTAAAATCGGCAAAATTGATTGCCCTTCTAAAAACAAGAGTTCAAAACGTATAGAAGGGCAATATATTTGGTCAATATTTTGTTCTAATTATAAAGTTAGGTTTATTTAAAGATGATCTGATGCCATTTTTGATCTCCAGATTAATTTAGTAAAATTTAAAGGGTTTTCCTTAATTTGCGTTTGATTCTGGAAATACCAAATTCGGCTGTCGGTGATAGGGGGGGGCGTTATACTTCAGCGTCCAGTTTCTCAAAAATTTTGCCTTGAAGGTGTACTTTTATCATCATTTTGTGTTAGAAGAGATCATAATCATCTGAGAAAAGGCAGTGTTGAAGCAACCAGTTGCTTTTTTATTGAGTTCTCGGGTGTTTTTAGGAAGCCATTTTGTACAGTAAGTCAATGGGAAGCCCTATTGTGGTGTGACGCCATATACAAATACACCACACCCACTTTTTGATATGTACCTATGTTTTTTATTTTTCAATGCTTGTTATCACCGTATAGCCGTAAAGAACATTTTCATGTAATAAGTTTTCCATGTGCAGTTATGTATTTAAACTCCGTTTATTATGTGCAGAAGTAAGTACACAATATATTTAGCACACCATATTTTCAAATGCGTTAAATGCTATTCTTGTTGAGTTTATTAGATATATGTATGCAAAATATAAATTCGAAAAAATATGGCGCAAATGATGAACGGTTCTCGAAATATGGCTGGTTAAAGGTTTTGTGCACAAACTCTTTTGACCGGGAGTGTATATGATTATCTGAAATCAGCATAATTTACAAATTTACTGGTCGATTCTGTCCATACGAAAAGATGTCTTTACCAAGCCACAAAATCAATGAACAAAACACAATTTTGCTGCAGGCTTAAGCAAACTACAAGATTTGAGATGTTCACAAAGTACAAAGTCAATTTTCATTTCAATCGACACACTTTCAGCTGGTTTCAGCTACATTAAAAGCTAATTCATGCATGATCAAATATTGATTTGAATTAAGCACGTCTCAAATAGCGGTTTCATTTCTGGCAAGATGCAAGGAGAGCAGGGAGAAGTACTTCTTATAGTACAAAATAGGCATGTCAAAGATGCAGGCAGATGCTCTGATAGTTGAGATGAGTTTTAAGATACAAGTAACAGGTGCAGCACATGATTGTATGAGTATGAGTCAAATTGTATCAATAAAACATCAAATTTTGTTCAAACTTGGCAATTCTTTTCAAAAAGCCTGACATTTTAGATTAAGTGTATTCAAAACTTCAGCAAATAGAACATTAGCATTCTGTATTCTTTATTGGAAAGATTTGTTGCATGATTTATAAATATCACATACTCATCTTGATAAACTAACCTCAGAGTGAATTCTCACATTGCTATCTAAAGTAGATATCACCATAAAGAATGTAAGATAGCTCCATAAAGATTGTGTGCCTCAACAATTAATGTAAGCTTTAAGCTGATGATTCAGACCACAATTTATAATATAAAGCTTCTCTTTCCAGAAAATCATTTAATCTATACCAAATCTGTCTCTAAATCCTCAATGTCCATCTCATTTCAATGTCAGTCCACATCAAAATTTTAGAACCCTTCTCCGCATCATTTCAATGAGACATACCAACATTAATAATTGATCAAAACTCCAGTCAAACTGACTTCTCCATCACCATCAGATAATACTCAGCCTCCTGCTGAAGCGATATCTGACCATCAATAATTATGAACATCACAAAAGATGAACGCACTTTATCGCCAACAGACATCGGAATATGTGTTCCAAACCACCTGTGTCTTGGGCTTAGTCACGCTTTTTTGTTTTGTCGCGTGCTAAAGATATAAATGGGTCAAGCAAGGAAGCTGTATTCCTTTTGAATCCATGTCATATTGATTAACTGATTGATGCTTTTTGTACATCTTTACTGATGAATCAACTAAAATATTAATGAACTCGCGACTATTTGTGACATTTTTTATGCATCTTTACTTTTGACCGAAACTTGACATCTTGTGTAAAGAATCAACATATGCAATATTAAGTAACGAAACTTTAGCATTGAGATGCATGTAAAGTGTGGTTGCCATGGAAATAAGTGAGTGAATAAGTGTGATGATGAATTGGATAGAGAATGCAAATGAAAAGCAAAGGGTGTTTTAAGCTTTAGTGATATCTAAGCTCCGAGTCCTTATTTGGAAGTTGCAAGCTACATAATTTAAAATTGAAGTACAAAATAGGCCTAGTTGTTGATTAGTTCCTGGTTGGATATAACGATGGAGATGTTTCCTAATTTGCACTGTGTTGCTTAAGGGAGGTCGGAGCCTCACAATCCCTAAAACTTGTTTTTTTCATAACTGGAAAACTAATAAAGTAAACTACATGAATGTATACATTTTTAGAAAGGAAATTTTACAAGGAATCCATTTATAGCATCAAATTCAAATTTTAAGAAATCGCTTTTTAGAAACTCACTAAAAACGAGTTTTTTGCCAAAATTTTTTGAACAAGACTAGGAAAAATATTATTTAGCCAAAATGTTCAAAAATAGGTATAAGTGGTCTATATCGCTAGTTCTAGGGACTGTTTTCTCAAATTGTTGATTAACTTCTTAATTTTTACAAAAATGGCCAAAAAGTGTCAAAAAGTGCCCCAAAATCATGATTTTTTTGGAAAAAAATGCATTTGTAGGCCTATTCGAACCAACATTTTCAAAACAAGGGGATTAAACAAAAAATTCAGAAAACATTCCCTAGAACCATCGATATAGAGGAATTATACCTATTTTTGAACATATTGGCTGAATAATATTTTTCCTAGATCGCGAGGCTCGTGAAGTCATTTGGTGAGAATTTTTTGACTTGTCTAAAATGAGTTTTGAAACTTGCCACATAGATCTTCGTGTCAATTTGATTCTCAGCAATGCCCTGTACACTACCAATTATTTTTTCAGCTTTCCTTCCGTTTTTGTTCAATATATGTTATTTGCTCAGTGTAAATTAATGGTTAGATATGCATGCCAACAAATTACAAAATATGCAAATCACTGTTTGCTAGTCAGTCGCATCTCAGTAACAAAAATGAAATTAATTTCCCCTATTCTATTGAACTTTAAAGCTAAACCAAACCTAAATATATGGGTATAAAACAATGTCAGTAATTGCCAAGATACACAAACCCATATATATCAAAGCAATGATACCAGTTCCCCTTCCCAACGCTAACTCATACTTTCGCATCCAATCATAAAAACACCGCTATAAGAGATAATTTAACACAACTGTCGCACACAATCAGCACTCAATCAATCTAAACAAATGTAAATACAATGTTATTTGTATACACACGCTACACAAATTTGAATGAAATATTTAATAAAATGTACTGCACACATGGTTCAAGGCCAGGTCCGAAGTTCATCAATCCATTCATGTTCGCAAAAGTGTATTATTCTATTAATCATTTTTTTTACCTGAATTGAGTCATAATTTGGTTAAAAACTGAACATTCATGATGCGTGTCGAAATTCATCACATTTTGGTCATTTAGACATCATTTAATAAACATGACACACATTCGCCGACTCTAATTATGTGCCAGTAGCGTGTGTGATCGAAAACAAATGAGGGCCATTAGTCCAATATAATGCCAATCAGAGCATAAGACAAGCGTGAATCATTGGGTCATTGCTATATTCAGTAGACTTTTTAAACGGTTTTTGTTCAGTCGATGTGTTTCTTTTATGACACAAATATGGTTCATCAAAGCTGAGCTGAGTATGTTTCATCAATCTATCTTTATTTTGCATATGGTCATCCTTTTTAATGTGGGCACCCATAAAAGGTGGATTTGTTACATGGAGGGTTATTTATGCATCAATTTTTGTCATATCTTTTCAACAATCAAATGAAATGTCATAATTTTGGTATGATTTTAAAGACAATTTATTTGACTTTCAAGAAATTAAGTATAAAATACAAATGAAGTGATTAATTAAGCTTAATGACCCGTTAAAGCTACCTAGCCAGGGGTGGATTCGGGTGAGGTTGAGGGTGAGGTTGAGGCATCATGAAAATTGTGCATGAATAATTGTTCTGTCATATCTCCTTGAAAATCCATTGAAGCGTCACCAATCTGATATGATTTTAAATGCTAGTTATTGTATATCAAAAACAAGTTGGAATTAACCCGAATAAAGTTGATAATTAACGCTTTTAACAAGTTAAAAGTCAATGAGCTAATTTAGCCAGAGATGAAAAAGGCATAAATGTGGTTGGTGTGGTTGAGATATGTACATTGTGCATCAAATTTCGTCACAACTTTTCAATAATCGTATGATATGTCATAATTTTGGTATGATTTTGAAGATAATGTAGCCAAATAAAGGTATTTATCAACTCTAATCAACGATGACCAGGAAGGAGTACGATGTGGATGAAGTGAGTGAGATGAAACGCAAATGGGCCTCACCTCAAAAAAGATGACCATATGTGTTGTAGCACTGGCCTGCTCAAACATAGATGCACATGAAACCATGATCACTAATATTTTGTTCCATTATTTCCACCAATATGTTGCCACTTTCTGATGAGCTATAATCAAAATGTGACATCAAAGATTAACTTTGAGTTTTCATATAAAATGGTAATATATCGCTGTTTTTATTTTTTTAATACCTTTAGCTTTAATATAAATGTCCCCTGCTTTGTGGCCTCTGGACCCTGGTTTATCTGTTCCTATTCTACCTATAACTACTATATGAATTAAATAATTTGAGTCATAACATCTTTAAAAAATTAGTTAGAAGCTTGCATTTTTAAAAACATTGTCAATTTTATCTTACGCTATAGATGCATGAGACAACAGACCTCTATAAATAGACTCTAGGGTCTACGATGAGGCTATGGTGATGAAACATGCCCAAAAAACAAATAACTTAAATTTATTGGCATTTCATCACTAACTACTCACATATAATTTCCCATACAAACAATCCCACTGGAAGCAATGCATGATGAGATACACACACTATCTTCTCTTAGGCTATGGTATAGGCCCAAGGTAAATTTTAACCGAAGGCACCGAAGGCATTTGCCGTCGGTGCCCCTACCAGTTGCCTTGATGCCCTATTACTTAGCAATGCCTAATGCTATTCTTTAACATGTAATTGCCTTCTAAAACAGTGTGCCCTTTCAAAATTGCCTTGAAATGGGATGCCCTTCAGAATCCTTAAAATTTACCTTGTATAGGCCTATAAATAATCTTTAAAGATTATTCAGAAAAATATAAGAAAACAAAATAATGAGAGTAATTGTTTTTGTAAGCTTTTGTAGGGAAAACAAAAAAACAAATTATCAAGATTAGATTTTTATCCTATTAAACTCTATAAATCTTTATAAATAATTGTATTCAGACCGTAATAACAGGTATACTACTGCAGTGTGAAGAAGATTTTTTAGAATGTTATAATTTCTTCACAAGTCTAGTACTATTATATAAAAGTTCATGAGTATGAAGTTCAAAGCAAAAGAGCCCAATTACTAGCTATTATTCCAAAATCCTGTATGTTTGCACCTTCGCTGATTGACAAGTATAAAGGTCAAAAGGCCAGGAAGACAAAAAACACACCAGGCCTGTGACGATTAGATAGAAACCAAAACAATTTGTGACCGTCCAGCCCGTATGAGCAGTAAATGCCAGTAACTTCATTTTGCGCTACAGGTGAAAATACATGTCAAGGTCGTAATTTGCCGATATTGATTTGTTGACAGATTCTCAATCCTAGTGCTTACTAAAAAATACCAGCAAAGTTTCATTTCAAGAAAATGATGGGAAATGTGAAATAAATGTGCATTTTCTTAAGACGATCAACAGAAAATATAGGGTTTACTAATCTTTGAACGCGTTTATCTCATTTATACGTTTTACTCCCTGACAACCTTTGACTGACCATAACTTGACTTCTGGAAATTGTGTGAAGTTCATTAAGGTGTCATTTTAATCCTTAAAGCATGGTCTTTGCAAATAATTAAAAAAAAGTGAAAATGACAATAGCTGGCATTTACTGCTGTTTTGGGGTGGGCGGTCACATTTGGGCTCAATTGTAATCTGATCCCCTTCGTCTTTCCATGCCATTGATTTTTACAATACAGTTCCTGGTTTATAACTGCTCCAAGTGTTATTTCCTGGTGTTTTGAACAGGAAATAATACCTAGCATTTTATATCCTAGATTTGTTTCCGACCAGGCCACATTGCACACTGCATAGTTCACACTACTGGTTGGTGTAGGAAAACTTCTCTCAGCTACCAAGAAAGACATTTTGAAGAACTTCCAAGTTCTGAATTTTAAACAAGAATTCTCTTCAGACAATTAAAGAGGACTAATACTGACACCATGAGTGATTCAAAGGAACTTTATATGTTGAATGTCGGAGGGACAGTCTATCCAGTCCTGGGCTGTTACCTCAAGCCAACTGACAATACCGTCAAATTTCAAGATGGCAATATCCACGATGAGAACAAATACAATGCAATTTTATCAAAAGATTTCAAATGTGATGCTGGAGTATTAGTTCTTGGCAAATTATGGGATGTGGTATCCAGTCCAGATGCGCTGAAGGATCCGCAAGGAAACTTTGTCGTCGATGGCGATGCCGCTCTATTTCGTTATATTCTCAATTTTGTGCGTACGGGGAGATTTCTGCTACCTCAAGATTTCAGCGAATTTAGCCAGCTCCAGGCTGAGCTTGATGCCTTGGATATGCATATTGACTTGAGAACATTTTTGAATCAACAACTTAAAACTGTTCCTAGTTGCGGAGTTAGTGTCGCTGTCCAAAAGAAGTGGCCATATGGGGAGTATTAAACTTTTTGATTATTTGGACATGTACAGAGTATTAAGAATTTCCTATTATTTTCGAAAATCAACTTTGAATGTTCTATGATTATTCCTGGAAACTATGGTAAATAGAATGCACATGCACACTCACCGAAGGTGCATTCACAATCCAGCTCGTGCCCTCCTCGGCACCATTTCCGCTAGTCCGAGGTGCTCAGCCATTAATACTCGATCACTGACAATCTCCATTTACAGAAGAGACACAGCGCTACATCGAGCTACATTTCCGCTTTAGACTTGGGAGATGTTGGACTTATGTCTCAGAATTAATACACAAATGCAATATTTTCCAAGTTATGAATCTCTACAGGGAAATTCACTGATATAATATTAACCCATCAACACATTTACAGATCTCAGTAAAACTGGAATTTAATCATCTCTAAAGAAATATGAACATCAATTGAGTCTGTATTTAAAGCATGGTGCTTCTCTTGCTTGAATATTATCTTTTACACAGTGCTACTGACTGGAAGTTTTGATCTCTGTATGTCATCTTAAAGAAAAATCTTCAAAGACTCTTTGGTGATGGCATGTAACTACACCGAGAACAAATCATCTTAGGAATTGCTATGAATCACACGATTGAAATATCAGCAAATATTGGATGAAATTATGAAAATGGAATTTCTGAAATATCAAGCATTTTCAACTAGAACACATAAAAAATAAACTACATGTTAATGTTCGCAAGAAATTTTCCAATCACTTATAAAATAACCAGTGATGAATTCTTTTAACTTTTACTTGCTTATAAATATGAAAGCCAAAAGTAACTTCATGTACAGATAACACTGTCAAGTCTTTGATTTAACATGCATCTATGGGGATTTTTTCACTGATCATTATTTTACGAAAAGAAATCTATATTCAAAATAATATAAAGATGGAATACCTCAATGTTAGATATCAAGGTATGCCTTTCAGTATGGTATTACCCAACTTGAAATTTACCATTCTAAATCCATTACTTTTATTAAATTTCAAAAGCCAGACAGGGAATTCCCAATCCTGCATGGGTTTCTGCCATTTCTATTATCAGGGGGGTTTCAAGACACACATAGAATGTACTGAAACATGATGGAATTTCAAATGTGTCATGATTTATTGAATTGGTTTTTTGAAGTGTTTGAGTGATGTGACTTTGTTGCATTTTTCCTAAAATTCAATACATAAGCACAAACTATTTAGCTATGAAAATTCACAAACTTTGATCATCATTTGTAGCATTTCGTTCCAAAAATGGCAAATCAGGATAACTTATCTTAGTAAGGTTAAAAAATGAATGGCTGAACAAAATACAAAATGAGGCTGAAATTATAAGTTTATGTTAATGAGAGATACAAAATTTGGATTAAGATGGGAAGGTCCCGATATCTTCATTTGATATCTTCCAATACATTGTAAATTTCAAATCATTTGCATGTGAAGATATTTGGTTCAAATGTTTCTTTGAAGTCAACATTATGTGGACCTAAGTCACGAATAGGTATATCAAATAAGGTGGAGCCGTTTCAAGAAATCATTAAAATCATGACAAATGTCTTTATTTTTGATAGAAGTTGTCACCGAACCATAACACTTTTGGTATCATATTAAAGATAATTTATCCAGGTACTAAATAAAAAAAGAATTAAAGCCACAGGTTTAGCAATAGTGAAGTAATTGACCAAAATGTCGAGTGGGTCAAGGGTGGAGCCGGTGGGGGTGGCGCCGGTGGGGGTGGCGCCCATAGGATTACATGCAAAAGTGTACGAAAGTTATGATTTATAAACACATGTATTATTGATAATAAAAATGCTGGGATCACAATTTTTTGAATATACTTCAATGAGGTATGTATAATGCTTAAGCATGTGTCGAATATTGACATGTCATCCAAATTTTGTTGTTTCTTAATGCCTTATATGTGGGTAATTTTCTCTATACATTACTGTACAAAACATGCATTTACACTCGAAAACTTTAAAACGACATATCTTTTGACCGAGTCGACGTAAATGGTAAAAGTTATACATTTTTCAAAAGAAAATTTGCCGAGGAATCCAATTATGTGATTAATTTTTAGGTAGTGTATGCATGAAAAAACTTTTGACCGATACATGTCCCAAAAATTAATGAGTCGTTTCATAGATTTTGACCATCCTCAATTTGACCACAATGAGATTGGTCACCAAACGAACTATTTTATGGAAGGCTATCATTACATCCTTCAAATAATGTTTGTGTCATCTGGATACACCTTTCCCCAACAAAATCTCATTGTGCCAAGTTGGTTGACCAAAATGCACTTTTATTTTATTTTGTACCCTGTATAATTTTTACCCATCCCTAAAAATTAGACTTTTTTAAGTAAAATTGAAATCCTCGGAAAGTAAGCTTTCCAGCAATATCTAACTTTGTAGGTTTTAAGTGGATATATTCAGAGTTACGATCCGTTGAATACAAATTGGCATGGTTTTACCAATGTATTTGTGTGAAACAAAAAATATGACCAGTTAATGACTTATGTCCATGTACAGTTACCATGGTTACAGGTTTCATTTATGGTTTAATAAATGTTTTTGTATTTGAAATGTTTGTGTCTTCATTACCTGAAGTTAGTAGTAGTGTTTGATATCCACTTTATGTTAAACATAATTAATTAAAAAGCTTAAATGGCTAATCCCAGTTATAGAAGTCTTTGTAAGGACCAATGTTTTAAGCTACCAAACATTTGGTGCAACATATCTCTGTAGTTAAATCAATTCCTATCAATTACCAAATATTTGGCATTCACAAATGTGTGGTGACATTGTTCATTTTTCAACACCAAGCTCCATCATTTTAAGAAAAATACTTTGGAATTAATCTAATGACATAGGGCCAAAACATTCAGCCTTCAAACAAAATTTTTGCTACCAAACATTTGGTCATGACGCCAAAGTGACGATTGACTTCAAATAAAATAACTTCAAGACCCGAGTTGAGACCAAATAAAATTTCGCGCTAGATTGCTCATGTGTTGAATTGGTATATTGCCTCAAATGTTTGTTACCAGTTTATACTTTAAATTCGATCACAAATATTTGGTGACGTCACAACCAAATGTTTAGTCGTAAAAATTTTGTTTGAAGGCCTACTATGGTTTGGCCCTAAGACTAGTTACACCAAATATTTGGTAGCTCATAAAGAGTTTTTCTGGGCCTTTAATGATCATCACTTCCACCTTTGTAACCAGTCCCTTAAAGGGGCATTGGACAAGTTCAGCATCATCCCCAAACTTTTCCCCGAAGCATTTTGAGATTTTTGCAACATTTTAAGTATTTAGCGGTAATAATGAGCAAATGTTCATTGTCAGATTTCAAATTCTATATATCAAATATTTAGATATTCTTTTATTTTTAATTATCACTGTCAACAACTATAAATACCACCCCCTATAGTTTGATTTTAGTAGTAAGTAGATTTAAATCAAACTCCAAATCTCTTTTGATTTATCAACTATCTATGATGTGTAAGGAATGTTTTACAAATAAATGTTTGGCTCTTTCTTGATATATAGAATCAATATTTACCTTTAGAGAAGAGCCTCATACCCAAGATTTAAAAAAAAACTTTTCCGAAGGTTTTGATCAAAATTTAACTGCTATCTGGTAATTGACTGTTATTTTCTAACATATAAAGTGTAAATTATCCACAAATAACATTTTGAAATTTGGTCCTTTAAAGGGTGCTTCCATTGTAACAAAGCTGGATGCCATTCATGTTTTCATAATTTTTATCCCAATCCCATTTCCCACACAACTTGGTTGAAACTGGGATCTCTTTCACCCTGGTCACATAAGCCGTAAGAAGCCGCAACGCCAGTATGACATCAGTATGACACCGGTAAATATTTGCGACCCCGGTTGGACCCCGGTGGTTATGTGACCATAACTAAATACATTGTATACAAGCCGCAAAGTTTTAAATCGGAATTAAATTCTTGTGGCATGCTTCTGGCGTCTCTATGGCTCACAAACTCCGGTCGGTGTTCGGTCGGACACCGGCCAGTGTTCGGTCGGACACCGGCCAGTGTCCGGTCGGTGTCTGCTGGTATGACGCCGTAAACACATCGTTACCTTGCCGCAAGGTTATGTGACCAGGGTATCTATTTAGAACAACAGCTGTTCCTATAGATGATTACCACAAAAACGTAAATTATCGATAAGAGATAATTAATTACCGATAAGATAGCCACTGATCAATAAATTTACTAAAATGACGTACTCTAAATTATCATTTAATCAAATAAATATTGGTTCCATGTAAAAATATCAATATGAATTATGCAGGTGACTTTTGAAGGCATCTTAATTAAAATTTGTTAATTATATTAGCGTTTTTACACGTTATCAATATAAAGCCCTACGTTGGTATTCTGTAAACTGTACTTTTTCAATATTAAAATTGGTCTTTCAATTAAAAAGGATAAAAGGGGTAGCGAAACGAAATTTATCAAAGAATATTTATGTCAAAAGACAATCATAAAGAAATAAATCGGATTTATATTTTGTAAGTTTTTATTTCTTAATCACACAATTGCCCCAGCTGATATGAAGTACCTTCTGAGTTAACACATTACATATGTGACCGTCCATCCCAAACCAACTGTAAATGCAGCCTCTTGTTGTCATTTTCATTTTTACAATATTTGCAAAGACCATGATATAAGGATTAAAATGACACCTTAATGAACTTCACTCGATTTCTAGAAGTAAAGTATATGGTCCATCAAAGGTTGTAGGGAGTAAAGTGTGTAACTGAGATAAACACATTCAAAGATCACTAAGGCGATGAAAATAAAAAAAACTGTTTTATGGGCCCTAAATTTGCATTGTTGGAGGGTGTTTTTTTTAATTTTGCCAAAATTATGTAAAATTAGCTGGTTTTTGGCCAAAATTTAACAATTCTGGTTACATTTTTAAAGAAAATTTCTTTGTAAAAAAAAATCAGTTTTTCTGATTTTGGGGTTATTTTAGGAATTTGTTTTTTTTAGAAAAGCAGGATATTTTGTGTGTGTGTGTCGCCTAAGCCCTATATTTTCTGTTGAATGTCTTTAAAATATACAGATATATTTCATATTTCCAAACATTTTATTGAAATGAAACTTCGTCGGTGTTTTTGAAGTACGCACAAGGATTGAGAATCTGTCAAAAAATAAATTTTGACAAATTACGACCTTGACAAATATTTTCATCTGTAGCGCAAAATGATGTTTGCTGCATTTACAGCTCATTTGAAATGGATAGTCACATATGTTCCAAACATTACCAACATTCAGCAAACATACATGAAATATAAATATTTGGTATCATTAATACGTAGCCCTTTAACAAACCCAATCTAATCACTCTTTTTGTAAAATCAGGTTAAGGTTATCTTATAAAACAACCATTTTTCAGAAATACAATGTGGCATAACAACGTCATTGTGATAATTAATACAAACATACGTTAATTGGTTGACTTTAGAAAGATAAAATAACTAAATTGGTTTACACACATCTTGATAAGGAAAGTTGTGCATTATACTGTACACATAATAATGTATCGGTTTTTATAGTGAGTTCATTTCCTGATCAATGTTTTGTGTTTTGCAAGTGCTTTTTTGTTAATAAAAACATTAAATCAGCTGTTTCAGGGCAAAAAATTGACTGAAAAATGTGGGTTAAGTAAGCAAAACTATTTTGGGGATTGCTTTTTTGTAAATAAAATTCCTGACTGATTGACTCTGCCTGTTTACAAGCAATGACACTTTCAGAAAAAGAAATTGTGTGTGTTTTTTTAAGTACAAAATTAAGTGATTTGGTTGCATTTTGAACAGAAATTGTATTACTTTTATTTTGAATGGGATTGAATAGCAAAGTTGTGTGCTACATTCTGATCACCAAATTTCACCTCAACAGAAAATTGTGAATTAAAAAAAAACGGTGTGAGAAATTCAATCCCGGGTAAATTATTCAAGATTTCATGGGTAGTTGTGCTCTAAAACCTTTGGGCCAAGTCCATGATCATCTGAGACCACTCATGCATTATTTGTGGAGCAAATTGGGACTTGAATCGAGCGTTAGATGATGCTAAAATATCCAGCGAGGAATACGACAACAAACCTGTGTTTTTGCTGCAGGCTTATGTGAAGATAAGGTTACCTAGAATTATTCGAACATTTTAATCATTTTCTTGACAATTTTTGCCCTTTTCCAGAAAGAAATGTCATGTCCTTATTTTTGAAGAAATGATGTATGTTTATTTTGGATAGTGTCTAGAGAATTGCTGTAAATGTAAATAATAGTTCTAATTCTACATGGTACGATAAAAATGGCTTGTGATTTTAGTTTCTGACTCCTACCTGAGACTCCATTTTGATTGAATAAACATAGGATTTATGCAATATCTAACTCAATATTTGAATTTCAAGTTTCATTTGTGGGCTGGGTCACTTCAGTAAAGCATTTTATTCCATAAGTGCACGATGCTAAGCAAGCTAAGAGAAGACAGTAGTGTATCTAAACATTTAAAAATTGTGATGGATAACCCCAAAAGGGGGGACTTTGCAGATGATATCCATTTTGATTTTATCATTTCATCTGTTAAAGCATTTTCTAAGCTTTAAAATGACACCTTACTTGTTGAAATTGATCAAGGTAATCAAATTTTACAACAGAAAATCTGTTGGAAATTCTTATTATTTTCTGTATTTTTTGCTGCCTATTTTTGCCATTTTCTCGAAAAGGGTTCTGTCGCAAAGTCCCCCTTTTCGGGAGAGTCATCACAATTATGTAGCTTTATCAATGAAAAACACTTTTGATATTGTAAAGTATACTATCAGCATTTTGCTATATAGGCATACACTTTAATTTAGTTTTTCACTATCACTACAGTTGAATTATTCTAGAATTCATTTCATCATAGCTTGGAATTTCAGAATAATTTGTGAGTTAACTAGCATCAAAAAAATGATTTTGTTTTTCAAAATTTACTCTATGAAGCTCTATGAGAAGGATCTGAATTATCAATGAAATACAACATCTTTGAAACACTATTATGAGCATCAAACCATTCAAGAATAATAACTAAATATTTGATTGGAAATACTGAAATAATTCACATCATAAAATTTGTAAAAGAAAAATTGAAAGTCAAGAACTTCACACATCAAAAATAGAATGTACACTGATAAAGACCCAATTTTACAATTTATGGCATACAAACATGTTGTAAACACCATGTGCTCATCACATTCAGCTGCAGATCTAGGATCTGAATTTATATGGGGGGTGGAGAGTGTGTTTTTCAGCTTTTATAACAAAAAATTGACCCAAATTAGGCTGATTTTGCAGGATTTTTCAAATTTTACGGGGGGCGGCCGCCCCTTCTGCTTCCCCCCCCCCTGGATCTGCGACTGACATTCAAGCCGAAATCCCTTGCTACTTCTGTGTACCTGTGACTTGAATAAACATTGAATATATGCAATATCTAACAGCATATTTGAATAATTTCAAGTGGTATTTTCAATCTATGCTACCTGAGAATGGAATAAACATAAAGCATTTTGTGCAATATCTCACCAAGATTTGAATTTCATTGCTGAATATTTTATGGAACACTTTTTTTGCTGTACCGAGCAAAAATGAAGTAAGCACCAATATGAAACATATTAGATACTGCCATTAAACGGTTAACACGGTTAATTTTCTTCGATCCACTCCTATACCAAAAGAATGTATGTACATAATGTTTGATATAACAGATACTCCCTTTAGCAATGAAAAGAATTGATCATACTCATTTCTGCATGAAAATTACCCAGTCAAAAGAAAGTATCTGATGTGCAATCTTAAATACACTTACGCCATTCTTTCTCTGTGAGGAAGTTTTGTCCAAATCTAGGTCACATCACGATTACCATGGTGATTGAGTTGTTGGAGAGCGGAAATTGTTATGATAAAGCCATAAAATCATCTTAAGGACTTTTGTTAAACACTGTGAATTTTTATAGCATCTATTTATTGAACAGTACTCATCTGAATCCTAATGAAGTTCATTTTTATCTGAATTTGAAATATTATTACTTGAACTGTACAATACTGGAAATGTATTAAACAGCAATATTATAACTATACTAATTTCACTCAAAATTTAGAAATAGCAAAATAAATGTTCTTTTTACATTCAGCTGACTACATACAAATATTATAATCATTGTCAAAATTGTCCGTGTGTACCACTATTTGATGCAAATATCTTGGCTTCTTATGGTACCCAACAGTAGCATTAATTTCCAATAAAGAAGTAAAATCATTTTTGTCCAACAATCAAAACAATAGTCATAACAATACTATTGTTATGATAACAGAGCAGTGAAAGTACTGTAATATTACCTCCAGCTTCCTTCTAAACCATTACCATTTTCCTAAAATAGTTGCTAAAATTATAGGAGCATTGTTTCAGGATCATATAAAAGATAATCCCAAAATGGCTTTTAATTTCAAATTTTAATCAAATCAGTCCAACCGTTTTGATTTTTCTGTAAATCAGATTTATCTACTTCACATGTGAACTTATTTATGGCTGCCTTATCTCTCCAAAATGGAACATGTTTCAGCCATAAAATTTCAAAGGGATTATGAGAAATATATGAGCAATATTTTGGTTCAAAGTTTGGGGAAAAAAGGTCGGAGCAAAATATGTGGACCATCTGAATTGACTGCAAAACATAGATATTATCTTATTAAACTAAAGTGACACTACAGAAATATGTTTTACAATGTGCAGCACCATAATATACAAATGAAGTTGCTTTTTTAAATCCAGACATCATTTAAAAATTAGCCCTGTATTTGGAGTGTGCACTTAATTATCTAGAATAGCCAAAGTCTTCATATCCATAATTCCTCAATCAGATGCTGACATGCATGCATCTTGTAAATAAGCAGCAAGTTAATAGTTCTGCAAAATCTGATAATAAGTAAAGCATCAAGATTAAGAATCCCAATAATATCAACTATCAGTTACACAGCCCCCACCTGATAAACTACGTCCTAATTGCCAGTGACAGAAATAGATTTACAGATAGCAGGATGATGGATGATCATGGTCAACTTGCCGCCACGCTTTGTTCTATTTTAATCTAGACGGCAATTATTTTGCTCCTTTTATATCTGATCCGTGATTGTTTCATTTGTATTCCGCGCGCACGGCTGCATCATAGATTCTTTCAGCTTGATGTGATTTTGCCAAATTAGGAGAGACTACTGTTTAACATTACTAATTGGAATCAGTTGCACATTTTGTGCAACATTTTAAGCTGTCATTGATGTAGTTCTGATTGTTATCTCTAAAAATCAATTTGCTCTTCAGTATTGCAATCTTCATTAAATAGAACTTTATAACATTCTCTCAGGGGCAGTTCCAGATATTGTCAATAGAGAGGGCACCATTTTAGTAACGCCTCTATAGTCAGGTGCCACTCCGCAAAAAATAGGGGTTAGAGATTTTTAAGTATTCATACCTAAGAATCATTGGCTTACAGCTGTTTCTGAACATAATATGAGGGGTGCTCTGACAAAATAAGAGGAAAGTCGCAAATTTGAAAATTGAGTTTATGACATATTGATATTTTTTTATAATCTCAGCTTTTGAATGATATATAATATCACACTTTTATCTCCAGTTTGCATTTAGAGATCAAAATCCAATGCAGTCCACTGAATATATTGCAATAAAAATTTGCTGTAAATCGATTTCAAAGTTACAGATTACTATAGTGTATAATAGCAACATGCAATCAATTAACCATGAAAAATTGCACTTCCAGTCAAAGGTGACTTTCAAAACTTTAACATTTATGCATGAATGCGTTTTATGTCAAAAAACGAAATTTGACTTTTTCACCCTATTTCAAATTAGATGTCATTTACTCAAAATTTACATTTGCGACTTTCCTCTCATTTTGCCAGAGCAGCCCACATATTAATTTTAAGGAGGAGAACAATTAACAAGTTGCAGCAGGTCAGCACCCATTTAAATTTAGGTGTCGCTCTACAAACTTAAAGAGGGGTGTGTGTCCTTGGATGGTTCCCCTTTAAAATCCCCTATGTTTTGGAAAATTATGATTAAAATTATTTGTGATTTGCGTAGGTTATAAAAATATTTTCCAAGTGAAATTTCCCTTTATGGAGTTCAGGCAATAAAAGGGCAAATGAATGAAACCAATGGCGCATTTTTTGAGCTAAGCAATGTCGATTTGCATGTTAGTGATATTCAAAATTTCAGGGGAGATATGTGTAAACACATGTCTAGGGCTGACACTATTATTAAAGTCTTGTGTATGTTCAAAGGTTATATTGACAAAAACGTCTCATCTGCTTTAATTCAAGTTCACTTCACATAACATTTACAGTTCACCTTGAACATAACATTTAATGTAGTACAAAATGCAAACATGTTTGACAAATTGAACATGGGCTGTCAAGCAGGTTGGATTTTATATTGATAGGTAATATCAAACACACCTTCGTATCTTATCTAATTCTTCGACCTTCATGTATCGTGTAAACTGGGTCATCTAATGAATATGATTGATTTGAACCATAGACAGCAGCATACCAAGGGTTTTCAGACCAGACTGATAATGCCAGGAATACCCTGGTCACATAACCTTGCGGCGAGGTTACGATGTGTTTACGGCGTCAATTCAGCAGACGCCGATCGGACACCGGCCAGTGTCCGACCGGTGTCCATGAGCCGTAGAGACGCCGGAAGCATGCCGCAAGAATTTAATTCCGAGTTAAAACCTTGCGGTTTGTAAACTATGTCTTCAGTTATGGTCACATAACCACCGGTGTCCGACCAGGCATCGCAATCATATACCAATGTCGTTGCGGCTTATGTGACCAGGGTGAAAAAGTGAGAGGAATGAATAACGGGTGAAATGAGGTTAGGGATTGCCGTGGTGTCTCGGGAGTTTTAGATGGGGAGTTTCAGCTATTTGACACACAGTACATGCAGCAAGGCTAATCGTATCTATTATGTCATACAGACAGATCATTGAATCCTAGACCACGTTTAAAACCGCCAAATGATAGAAAGATGGAAGACATCGGTAGAAGTGCTACATCATGTGTTTTTGCAATTAGATTATATAGCATCATTTTAGGAGAATCATAATAATCTACTGACGATAGCTAATTCAGCTTATCTGTGCAATTTGCTTTTCATTTTTGTTACTACTAAGGAAAATTATTGTCAACACACTATATAACATTACAATGTACAACATACACTAAAGCACAGGTTCTCAATTATATTTCTTGATTGGCCATTTATAATGAAAACCCAGTTGCCGGAGAGCCAAATAAAGAACTTTAACTGAGCTTTTCCAATATACTTAAACTACTCCAGAGGTGATAAAAAGGCCCAATTCAAGTGGTTGGTGGGCTACAATTTAAGAACCCCTGAATATACAATGCAGCAAACACATGGCAACTAACATATTTTTATCAAAGTCTTGCAAATTATGAAAGATTTTCTTTTCCAGTTTCAGTATAAGCAATTACACACAACCTTACCCTTCAAAAAATATCCCCCTCCCCTTTACTTGTTATCCCAACAGCCTTTTCGGGATTTCCAATCTCTTATACAGAAACTCAAATATCGCTAATTTGTTCCATTGAAATACATTGCGTGAATTCCCTGTAGACATAAATTTTGGCCACGCCATTTCCAGGCCAGGATTGACACAACAGGTTTGATAATGGACTGACCTAAATACTGTTCCATTTATCCCTCCAATCTACTGAGAAATACGAGCTGTAAAAGTCCTCGGAGGAATAGATGATCATCATCATCTTACCGTTCCTTGGTCAAATTTTACTCTGTCCTCTTGAGTAGTCTATTACAAGCTATACAAATATTATGTCAATGGAACTATTTGTCTTGTGTAATTGAGTTCAACAGTGGCATAAGCCGCAGTGGGGATGGGGCCTGCGGATGGGAGCCCAACAAAAATGTGTTTCGCACTCTTCCCATCTCAATGAAATCAAGAAAAGTATAAAGCCTCAATATATACACTATTCATGGAAGTGCGCAAAAATTTAACATTATATGCGTTAGTTTTCAAACCTTTAAAAAACCTCAGAAACTTTGCACTATTGATGTAAGTGCGCAAAATATTATCATTATATGAGTTTGCTTTTCAAAAATAGTGCAAAACTTCATGAAAATTGTGATTTTATGAAAGTTGGAAATATGGGTGAACCTTTTTGTGTATGAACTCGGTGCAAATGAGGATATCTGGTAATGCAGCTGCACTATTTGTCACTGCTATATTTTCCATTTTAAAATACAAGCTCAAATTTGCACATTTTATTTACCTTTTACTTTCAAATGTCACTTAAACATCAGAGTATTTGATGTATTACTATGTGAGTGGAAAAACAAATTGCTAAAGTCATTGATAGCTGCTAATGCTGTCATGATATCAATAGCGATTTAAATGGATGGAATAATTTATTTTGATGTACTTTAACGGCGCAATGATGCAGACATGTAAATAACATTTTTGATAACTTGAACTACAAAACAAATCTGTTATCATGCAAAAATACAGCCTATCTACTAAAGTCAATGACGAGAATGAATAGCCCACAAATGCTTTTATCCTTTCTAACGCAGATAGTAAAATTTTCTTAAAAGCTTTTAAGCTTTCAATGTTGATTAAGCTAATATTTACCCAAGCCGCGACAAATCGCCTGTCCGATAGCCCGGGGCTATCAGATTTTTTGTCGGGCTATTAAAACTTCAGATAGCCGCGTCCGATCGGGCTATTTAAAAAAAACAGTAAGCTTACCCTGCACATTGAGTGTTGATCATGCTACATAAACTTTAATGAAAATTAAGACTTCAATGAGAAAGGACAAAATTTGTAGATAAAAAACATCAGTAATATTTGCTTGATATGATTAAAAACACTGAAAACAGTATTCCAAAAGCCTCAGTGCCGCCGCGGAAGTTTGCATCGGTCGCCATTATTTTTACGTCAGCTGATATGACGATCTCCAACAGCACTTGTTACGGTAAAAGTTATTGGCTGAGAGCCTGACGTCAGCTACAAAAGAACCATTTTCAACCAATCAGAATCGTTGTTAAACTAAAACAGACCCCCTGCAGACCTGGCTTGCAAATTTGACAGGAACATAAATAAATCTAAAAATAATTTAGCTTTGAAAATAAAATACGAAAACTTGCAAAGGAACAGTATGAAAAACTACAATATTAAAAAACAAAGTTCAATAAAGTCAAAAAACGACAAAATAAAAATGATTTTATTATTTGTGTCATTTTTTATGTCGATTTTCTTGTCAAGCTTTCCACGAAAATTATTGCTCTCGTAAACATTGCTGTCAGTCACGAGAGCATGGGCGCGTCTAGCGGCTGATTAGCATAAATTAAATGTCCTTATTTGGACGAGTCGCGTGTAAACACAGCCTGAGGCACGAGGCGGGTCAAGGCCCATTGACAGGTGGATTGACATTGTTTACGTTCATTCATGATTCAAAATTGAAAAGTTTTTGATACAAAACAAACGAAAATCAGATGACGGAGACAAACCTCACTATTTACTGGTAAATTTAACTTTTTCTGGCTTGATATGTACAGTGCTTGGTGAAAATGAATGTTAAATTAATGACGTCAGGCAAGCCTGAATGACGTCATCGATTGAGTGTTGTGAATATAACAAGGTAAACAAGCACGAGTTTTGATCGCCGCCATGTTGAGATTTTGTGTGCCGGCGATATTTTGATGTTCAAAATACTCTATGAAAACATTGCAAAACAGTGAAAAGTACAACGTTTCCAGGCAATAAAACAGTTTTAATTTATTATCATGGACCTGTCCGTGAAAATTCTTGCAATCTCGGCATCAATTTGCCATTCTGCATAGGCCGTAGTCAGCGTAGAATTAAAAGATCACCCGGTCAATACCATGGCTACGCTACTTGTTGTACTTGATTATGTTACAATTTGAAGTTGTTTTTAGCACCAAAAATGCTCGTATATTTTGGGCAACTTGTAAACCAATTCGGGCAAGTAAATGTGGTGAGTTGGCTGCCCGATCGGGCTAGGAAAAAAAATAAATTTGTCGCGGCCTGTATTTACCAACCAAGGATGTTCAAGTATATATTAATTGCCAACAAAATCAAAATATTTCCTACAAAAGTATACTATACTATTTCTCTCACATCTGTTTACATATATTAACTTGATTGAAAAAACATTCACTCAAAAGTGCTCAATTGGGACTTTCAAAGAATTCTTGTACATTGCCGCCGGAAATTATTAACGTAGGACTTTCAGTTTTTAGTATCAAAATGGTCGATTTTGTATGATGGTTTCAACACGGAAATACTTTATGGCGGTATGTACAGAAATGTTTCATGTGTGCATATGTAATAAACTCTGATGAGGAAGTGTACTTGATTCACACCAACCAAGGATGTTCAAGTATATATTAATTGCCAACAATATCAAAATATTTCCTACAAAAGTATACTATAGTGTTTCTCTCACATCTGTTTACATATATTAACTTGACTGAAACCTTTCACTCAAAAGTGCTTAACTGGAATTCTTGTACACTGCTGCTGGAAAGTATTAACGAAGGACTTTTAGTGTCAAAATGGTCGATTTTGTATGATGGTTTCTACACGGAAATACTTTACGGCGGAAGTGTATGTACAGAAATGTTTCATGTGTGCATATGTAATAAAATTTTGATGAGGAAGTACACCTGATTCACCTGTCAGTTTGAATTCTTAACAAGAAAAAAAATCACAATAAATAAAAGAAATTGTCATTTATAGAGAGCATGTTTAACTTGATATTACAAAAATCCATATATATACATAATTAAAGAGTTCATAATGGCTTTGATAGCTTTTGATTGAAGTATATGACAAGATGGATCCCATCTGATTCTGATTAAAAGGTGAGTGAAAAAATCATTAAAAAGTGGAAAAAACAGAACATGCTATCTACTGATGATAGAAATCAGAAAAAAAATCATGACACTAAATCTTAATTGTAGATGACATCATACATGATAAATTCTCCTCGTGTGATGGAATGCATCACTAATTGATGCTAAAATGTCTTGAAGCAACCCAGTCATTTCATAAAATCCTTCCCTGAAGAGATGTTCCAATAGACAAGTTCGCACTTGTGCATACATAAACTTATATACCCATCTACGTCTTATGCATACATATCAGTTAACATGGAAAAATAAACTCTGATGATGAGGGTCTTTGAATTAACCTGAAAAAAAAAAATGAAACTTCCATTCAAAATAGCACTGGTGGTTTATGAATTCCTCCAATACTCATATGACAAAGATTTTTCTGAATTGGGAATCTTTTGCAGGTGTGCCTTGATATTTTGTTCAACCAAAGGAGTTATCATTGGATTTCTCTCAGTTTGTTACATTTTGTACTTTACTTGTTCTTATTTTTTTCTTTTTATTTCAATTAAGAGCCATTGGTCTGATTTTACTGAATTTTAGATTTTTAAGTCCTGAAAAGCAACTTTCACCCTCTTCAAATGTAAACATGATTTTGGAAGTGGTCACTTTTTAAAGATTTTTAAATATTTTTTTAATGCTTTGTGACTAGTTTTAGTCTTCTGTCTTGAATTTGAGGACATTGGGGCTCTACAATAATGATACTCTTGATATGAATTTTAAACTTATTCAAAGAATAATAATACTATTTGTATTTTTGCTATATGCAACATATTTGCTGAATTTATGTCTATTTTTATAGCCAAAACATTCTTGAAATTGATATTCATGGCAGTTAATTTTCCAATGACTGGCAAGTTGCACTGCATTGAACAATCTCATGGAATTAAAAAAAAACAGCTTGATACAAAAAAAGGAAAAAGCCTGAAGAACTTAAAGCCCTTGATGAACAAAATTAAATCTTACCCACTGCTGCAAGGTCTGCAATCTGACGTAGAAAGATACTGACAAAACTAGCTTGCTTTATTTATACCCCATCAGCAAAATATTTTCATCAAAACACCTCTTCATACCTCCTCACATCATTTCCATAAAAATCAAATCACAGCTATCAAACCACAGCATCCTTAAAGTAACATCATCTACACAATACGATAAATACAACACAGTAATAACAAGATTCCAATTTAATGATCTCATTTAGAAAATTGCATGATTTGTTGTCGCAATTAAATCCAACACCGAGCACACAGTCAAATTCATTCATAAAAACATACCATGTTAGACTAGCTAAGACAAAAATAGATCCATGCTTCTGGCACTAACTTGCATTATCACAAGCCTGTCTGCATCCATGCACTATCTTCCAAATTCGGCAGCCATGATCACATGATGATTGTAACATCCAATTTAAGCATCACTGGTCCGCATCACTTATTATTATTCCTCCGTAAGCTTTGTTCTCTTGATGACAGAAAACTTAATCATTGCAATTTTGATTTAACTCCTACTGTTATGACCAAAACACACACACAATGTCACGGTCTGACGCTAATATTCGACTTGCTTGCATCGCGACTTGAACACTGTGATGGATGAGAATGCAATACACTGACTCGTACAAACCCTAATGTTTGGGTGTGCATTCGCATGCATGCGTCTCGCTTACAATACATCATGCATTGACACACATATGGTATAGGACAGACTCAAGATGCGCTTACAATGACCTAAATGAAACAAACCACAAAGAGGATTTAAGGGTGTTTCCCCTCTGGCTGGTCATTTTTCCTGGTCATTAGTTTTTATTATGATTTATTATAGCCTTGTGTGCTCATTTTAGCATAAAAAAGCACTTAGTTGCATTTTCTTTTGTTCCGCATAGATTTCTTGCAGGACTTCTAATGCTTGATGAAAACAATTAATTATTTGATAGATTTTAACTTTTGTTAAGTAAAGACAATCCTTTTTCTTTTCTTTTTTTTTTGAATTTTAACAGAATTGACATTATTTAAATTAATCTTCTATCAAATTAGTACATAAAGTCTGAATATTGTAAAACAGGTCAATTTTGCAGACCCTTTATTTGATATTTTTGAGACTAGTCCTGGTTTAATAGGAATTTTAAATTTACAAACATGGAAATATTGCATTCTGTATATTTTACAGATAGCAGACCTTACTTATTTTTACAAATTCACAATCCGTGCAAAATTCCATATCTAAAAATGCCTATGAAAAATTTGGTATATATCAGTATCTACTGCTATTTGAAAGTGTGAAAATAAAACTAAGAAAATGTCACAACAAAATACAACCATCAAAATTTAGTTAAAATGACATTTGATTTTTTAAAAGTCACTGTACAAATTCTTCAGAGAATTACAAAATAAATTTAATAGATGTAAAACACATGTAGTTCAACTTAAAATTATCTTCCCTAAAAGAAATAATATTAAATGATTTGATCTTTTAACATCTGGATTACATATGGAAGGTTTAATTTAAGCTTGGATTTTTCAATCAATTTTGTCACCAAATTCAGCCTTTACATATTTGATAAGCTTGATTTTATAAATTTCGAAAATAAAAATTGTTATCAAATTTCAAAACTAATATTTTCTTATTCTACAAAAACGATTGGGAAAAAAGATTAGACAACTTGTGTCTGTTATTTCAGAAGCTTTCAGTCAAAACACATATGTTGTTGGCTGCCTGGCGGTCTAGATATGTCAGTTTGATTTCACATGTCACATAATATTATATGTCTGGCCGGCTGATTAAATTTTGAATTTTTCTAGGTCAGTCCAAAAATTGAGAATGAAGTTGAGGTACATCCAGATAAATGTTTTAATGTCCTGACAATATGAGGCTAATGGTCACAATGGAAAAAAAGACTTTGTGAAAATTTGTATAGATGCCTTAAAAAAATACAATTGAGATTTATTATAAAATTAAGTTGGAAAAGCATTTGACGATGATAAATTAAGATTATTAATAGATATTTTTCATGTTTGCATAATTTAAATTGTAACCATTACAAGCCATATAGGCAATTTTGGGTAAACATTAGTACATTTTTCATAAAAACATAGCAATAGGTATTATTTTCTTGATATCACTCAATTTTTCTCAAATCAATAAAAAATTGGAAAGTATAACAATTTGTTCAGCATGGCATTCATGAGGGAAAATAGGTAATACAATCAACAGATATAAATAACTTACCAGACATTAATGACCAAAAATCAGGCCCATATCAAAGCAATATTTCTGAACTTGATCCATTTTTATAAGTAATTCAGTCTTGCATTTCAAAAAGTGTTCAATTTTAAGTAGAATGCTGATCTGAAATTTCATTTGATGGTCCGCTTGCATCGCTCCAATATGTAAGAAAAAATGCTATCATATTATTGGATTGGTGAAATTTAAGATTATAATTACTAATAAGATAGATCAAATTCATCCAAACTCATTATTATATTTATACAATATTATCATATTTCATGGTTTGCTAATAATATATCATATCTATTATTTTGCCTTGGTGACTTTGATCTTCTAATTGCACATCAGCAAAATAATGTCATTTAACACATCAGAAAATTGTGTCAAACTAAGGGCCAGTACAGACAGACTTTTTTGCATATTCAATGCAACAACTATCCATGTTTATATAATTTTCCCTTCAAGATACTATCGTACCTTGGGATAAGAGATAAGAATGGGGATTTGATGAAATCATATAGAATACTTTTTCATTCACAACTTCATTGAATTTCTATCATGAAATAGTCATTATTACATAGTTATGTGTGAAATTTTATTGAATATACATACATATTGCACAAAATTGGCATAGAATATTCTATAGGAAGAAAAAATCTGAACCAAGCGTAAGTCACAGAGTGGCTTGCTAAATGGACTAAACTGCTATAGTGAATTTTTTTAATAGTGACACCAAATTATAAATTTTGGGGGCGTGTCGACGATTCCATTCATTCTGAGAGGTTGTATGCTTTATCTAGTCAATTCAATA
>JXSR01S019502.1:109087-119165 GCA_000969725.1 Ophiothrix spiculata | reverse complement strand
AACTTTTCTTCATCCTGGGTGTCTACTCTATCTATGACCAAAATTTGGTCAAATAATCACAAAATGATAACGGGATACTAATTGCGTCTACACTATAGCATAAAAAAGCACTTAGTTGCATTTTCTTTGTTCCGCATATATTTCATGCAGGATTTCTAGGGGTTGGTGAAAACAATTAATAATTTGACAGATTTTAATTTGAGTTCAGAAAAGACAATTTTTTGTTGCTTAAATTTAACAGAATTGACATTATTTTAATTACTCTTAAATCAAAATATAGTACATAAAGTCAGAATAACGTAAAACAGTTTAATTTTGCAGGTTTTTTATTTTATCATTTTAAGAACTAGTTTTAAGACCTGGTTTTAAGTCCTGGTTTAATAGGAATCTAAATTTACAAACATGAAAATATTATTGAAAATGATTAAAACCTTTCTCACAGCAATAAAAATGTTCACTTAGGTGAGCTTTCGTCATGCCAACGCTATGACTCTTCCAAACTGAATGGTCTGGTCAAAGATCTTGGTCGTCACATGACCCGGATGACGTAGGGTCATGTGACGAAATTATGGGTTGGTAAACTGGGTGGAGGTCGTGTCGTCCCTTGTCCTTGTTGAGGGGGATATGGGGTGGCGGTAGATGTTGATGGCTTCCCTGACACCACGGTTGAACCAGTTCGAGTCCTGATCCAGGATTGATACAATATGAAAATATTAGTTGCATTCTCTATATTTTACAGATAGCAGACCTTACTTATTTTTACAAATTCACAATCCCTGCAAAATTCCATATCTAAAAATCCCTATGAAAAATTTCGTATATTTCATTATCTTTTACTATTTGATAGTGTGAAAATAAATATTACTAAGAAAATGTCACAACAAAATACAACCATCAAAATTTAGCTAAAATGACATGTGATTTTTTAAAAGTCACTGTATAAAAACCTTCAGAGAATTACAAAATAAATTTAATAGATGTAAAACACATGTAGTTCGACTTAAAATCATCTACCCTATAAGAAATAATATTAAACTATTTGATCTTTTAACATCTGGATTACATATGGAAAGTTTAATTTAAGCTTGGATTTTTCAATCAAATTTGTCATCAAATTCAGCCTTTACATATTTGATAAGCTTATTTTGTAAATTTTGAGAATCATAACTGTTATCAAATTCCAAAACTAATATTTTTTTATTCTACAAAAATGATTGGAAAAAAAGATTAGACAACTTGTGTCTGTTATTTCAGAAGCTTTCAGTCAAAACACACATGTTGTTGGCTGCCTGGCAATCTAGATATGTCAGTTTGATTTCGCATGTCACATAATATTGTATGTCTGGCCGGCTGATTAAATTTTGAATTTTTTTTAGGTCAGTCCAAGAACTGAGAATGAATTTGAGGTACATCCAGATAAATACTTTAATGTCCAGACAAAATGAGGCTAATGGTCACAATGGAAAAAATGACTTTGTGAAAATTTGGATAGATGCCTTTGAAAAAATAAAATTTAATTGGGATTTATTATGAAATTTAGTTGACAAAGCATTTAACAAAGATGAATTAAGGTTATTAAAAACATAGCAAATTTATAGGTATTAATTTCTTGATAAAATTCAATTTAATTTTGGTGCGTTACAGCAGGCTCTTAGGGCTCTGTGTACTTTCTCAGCTCAATAAAAAATGGGAAAGTATAACAATTTGTTCAGCAAGGCACTCATGAGGGAAAATAGGTAATACAATCAGCAGATATATATACCTTATTAGACATTAATGACCAAAATGACAGCCTATATCAAAGCATTTTTTCTGAACTTGATCCATTTTCATATGTAATTTAGTCTTGCATTTCAAAAAGTGTTCAATTTCAAGCAGAATGCTGATCTGAAATTTCACTTGACGGTCCGCTTGCATCGCTCCAATATGTAAGAAAAAATGTTATCATATTGGTAAAATGGTGAAATTTAAGATTATAATTACTAACAAGATATATCAAATTCATCCATACTCATTATTATATTTATACTATATTATCATATTTCATGATTTGATAATAATATATTATATCTGTTATTTTGCCTTGGTGACTTTGATCTTCTAATTTCACATCAGAAGAAAATTGTCATTTAACACACCAGATAATTTTGTCAAACTAAGGGCCAGGACAGATTATTAGGCACATCCAATATTCAATGCAATTATCCATGTTTAAATTATTTCCCCTTAGACACTAATGCACCTTGGGATTAGAACGGGATTTAATAATATTGTATAGAATACCTTTTCATTTGCAACTTCATGAAATAGTCATTATTACATGGACATGCATGAAATTTTATTGAATAACGAATACATATTGCACAAAATTAGCATTGAATATTCTACAGGAAGAAAAATTCTGAACCAAGCCTAAGTCACAGAGTGCAAACTGCATTACAAATTCTACATATATCTGCCAAGTGGCTAGACAATGATCTATAGGTGTAAGTTGTTAAGACGAAATGATGTTTTATGATGTGAATATTAGACAAAATGGTTATGTAAAGTGGCAAATTACCAAGAGTTCTATCTCTTAAAGGTGTAGGTTCCCATTTTAGGATGTGAATAATTTACTTTTAACTGATTGACCTTGAACTCTGAAATGCATTGTGCAAGGTTTCAACCTTAGCTTTTATCTTGTTTTCTCCAGAGAGACAAAAGAAAGTATGCAACCCTGGGGATAAGGCTGTTATGTAAATACAATAGAAATGGAAAATAGATATACCAATGAATTTTACATTTTGTGCTATATCTCCAAAACTATAAAGAATTTTGAGATGAAATTTTGGATTTAAAATCAGAAAAATAAGGGCTTTCATTTGACATTAAAAAAAATACACTACTTCCGGTTAAGTCCTGGAGGATGAGAATGTGATCGGAACCAACACCTTTAAGGCGGTGCCTTTAGAGTGTTGGGGTTAATTAAAGGCAGTTACAAATCCCTACCCATACAATGTATTTTCTAACAATTTCATGCATTTTTACAAACTCTGTCATTTAAAAACAAACATAGCTTTTAAAACTGAGGAATTAGTTTTAAAAGAGGGGGTCACATAATCATAAATCTTCTCAGTCTTTGCTAGGTATCTTCAAAAGTTGTCCATATTCTGCCAAAGTGACATGACCGCTTCCTCTGGATACCATGATACCAATAAGCTGTTCAATAATTGTTCAACTCCCCTTCATGTTTTTTCAACAGGCCAGTAGCTGTCTACAACATTTAATCAACTACGCCACATTGGATTTCATCAAATCGCCTCCATATAGGATACAGTATATGGCTTCATTTCCGCTGGTATGATTTAAATGCCACTAATGGAAAATATCATGCTAAATGTCACTGAACATGGTACACATGCTCTATTTGGTCAAATAAGCTGACATGTTTTAAAAGCTGATATGATGGTTGAAGTCATTTCATTAAAAGATCAAGGATGAAAATACACAACTTACACGAATTTAACAAGTTGAGAAATTTTTAAAATAAATTTATGAACTGATTTACACTTTTTATTGAACTGCTACCATCCAGCCAAAATATATTGTCACTTACAAATGTGATCCAACACCAACAAAAGACAGAGGAAGTTGTCCAAAATAATTAAACATTTCCCCTTTCATAATTAGAAACCTAGCACGCTGACACGATAACATAAAGTGCAATTCTTAATAGATGACAGTTAGATTATGAGGTTATCTTCTGTAAAATTTAGCAAATGTGAAAACGTTGATACCAATATGACAAAAGAATACACTTGTCCATGCTCTGTGTTTCTAATTTCAGAGTGAACATTGCCAAATAATAATTTTCAACTTACTTTATTATGACAAGGTGATAGAACAGCACAAATATAATACTGGACCATCTGGTTATATTTTTGCAGATTAGATTGAATGAACTCCAACACAAAACATGTCGGGCTATGCATCATTCAATGTTACCAAGATTATTTAAGCTTATTTAAATACTAGCTAGCTTTACATTCTAGCTATTCAAAATCTCATTTTTAAAGCCCAATTTATATTTATGTTAGGCTTGGTGATTATTCATTTTATCCCATATTTTTTACAAATAGCCAGAATTATAATGCATATTGAATTGAATTTAATATAATAATTGCCCATGATATTCAAACATTTTGATAAAGTCTTCAGAATCATTATAATAATTTGTTTGGAAGAGTGCAAAAAAAAACCACTCATAAATCAACAAAATGCTTTAAGAAAACAAATTTATTCAAACCCAGTATCACATACTCAAATATCATATACTTCTTGGTTATAATTTCTTTGAAATATCAATCTTTGACATTATAAGACACATTTCTCTTTTTATTTTGAAGGTTTTTGCTCAAATAGAGCTTAATTCAATATCTATCAGATAGAATTTGATAGAATATAAAGATGAACCATGCACCAAAGTCAATGTCACCTATCAGCCAATAGGAATATGGAATATATGGTTACCTGTAACCATAAATACTGCTATGGAAAGATTAGTCTCCGATATCAACATGTCTTTGATTTTGAGGAAACAATCACAGTGGTATGTTGGAATGATCTTGCTCTTCTTTTAATACAAAAACAATTGACATGTGTGAGAAAAAGTGAAATTTTGGAATCAGGATGATGGGTTATTCTCTTATTAATATCACATTAATGATTATTTACATCAGGTATTATAATGTCGTACATTACTTTTTGAAAGTCTTCAGAACACCATGACATCCACATGTATACACGTCCAATTTTGTCACATGAGTCGACATTACCTAGATCATATGACAATAAACAAGTTTAAGATTTCAATTGTAGCACCAATAATACGTTTGAAATAGACAGTAACTAAGAGCAGGACCATACAAAGGCACGTAAGCAAAGGAAGGCAAACACATTTACCGTCCCGAAATTCATGTTTTGTCCCGATATACATACTGTCAATTTGTTTGTAATATACGCGTAGCGCACGAAAATGTTGATATTTTCAGCCAAAAATCGATATAAAACTTAAATATTTGTACTAAAATTGGCTTATTTTGACTTAAAATTTACAGGACAGTAATCTCAGGACAGTAAAAGTAGTAAAATATTGTCCCGATATTTTGTTATTTGTCCTGCCACCGTCCCGCGTTTTCGAGCCGGTTCGTACGGCCCTGATCAAAAGCTTACGCACACATAAAGGATACAACTATTTTTAGCATTGGAATTGGAATATCGAATTAATCTAAACCCATTTTACAAAATGGGTTTAAATTAATTCAATATTCCAATTATTTCTTATATATTTTAACTAACAACAGTCAACACCGCATCACCGCAACCAACAACAGTCACCAGCGCATCACAAAAAGCATTGTTATTTTCACAGCGGTGAAAATCAAATCAATTATGTTCGCCACATTTTTCTGGAAGACAAAAAGTGATATTTGCAATACCCAGAGTGAGTTCATTCAGAAATAATTTGAGCGAAGGAAAAGAAAACCTCCTCCTCTTATCACTACATAAATACCAATCAGAGGACAGACTATGAATGAAGCACACCACCGAGAAAGGAGGATTTGCTTTATATGCACCAGTGTTTCTAGATTGAATAAACATAGAATATATGTGTACCGCCGCGGCAAAAGGGCCCAGTTGTCGGCTCGTACATGTTGCTCCTTCCATATCCTAATGTATGGTATTTGTATACATCAGATATGCTACAATGAGCAACATGTAGGAGTCGACAACTAGACCCTTTTGCCGCGGCGGTACACATATGTTATACTAAACATTGTAAAAGGTCATAGGGATACCAATGAAATTTAATATATTATTTTGACACTCAAAGTAAAATTTCTGTACTTGTAAATGGTGGCATTTCATGAGGTGGGTCAAAAATGAGTTACATGGTCAAAATGGTTAAAAAATCAACTGTTTGATATGATGTTAATATTATTGATCTCTTTCAATTCAAGTAACTTTTTTGCCAAATATCACTTTTGTTTTGGCAAGATGATCTAATAAATGGTTAATTACTCAATAGACGGCAATGCAAACTGTAATTTTGAAACACGTTTTTCTCAAAATTGCCTGTTTTTACTAAAACAAGTCATAAATTGGAATGATTAATGGTAAACAGTTCATTTTTTCAGGATATGTTCTAAACACTTTGATATTTACTTTGATGCATTAAACTTGAAACAGAACCCTAAGGGTCTTGGTGTTAATGACCTTCAATTAATTAGAGGGGGTTATACAAGGGGAGAAAAATAGTGATGTTTCAAATCATTCTGTCCAAATTTTATTTGATGCAGCTTGATCCCCTGAACATTTTGACACCAAATTTGTCAAAATCGGACAAAAAATGAGAAGGTACTGCCCAAAAAACTGATTTGAGGGGTGGATGGGTCTGAAGAGGGTCTAAAATGATAAATTTGCCAATTACTGTAATTATATACCAAATTTTTGCCATGTTGGTGACTATTTATATGTATTTGAGGTCACAGAATCTATTTGTATATGTTCCAGCAGTGTCAAACCTTCCGAAATGGTGATTTCCTCAATTTGGCTATCTACCGCATCCTTAGGCACCGCATCCTTAGGCACCACCACCCTTGTACTGTCAAGTTCAAACAAGTGTTTCTCCTAAATTATGTAACCCATGATAACCAAATTAATACCACAAATTGCAGAAAGTGTAAGCTTTCAAATGAGACATTAAACAAGTCCATAGGCCAAGGAATAGTGAATTTACATCAAATTAAGTTCGAGAACCCATGAAAAAATGTAACAACACCACCTTTTTAGCATACCCACCTAATGACATGCCACCAAATGGTAAAATCGCCACTAATTTAAGAGAAATATTTAAATTGCCCATGATTTAAAAAAAAATTAAAAAGTGTTCAGAATCATTTGTTTGTTGGAAAAATACAATTACTGAATAGTGAAAAAGGGAGTCAGTTCATTCAGCCCTGATTTACTCAGAATATCATATTTATGTCCCTTTCCTAACTTTTATGCGGAAAAGCAGTAAGGACAAGAAAAACAAGAGAGCTGCAAGACAGGAAACGGTGGGAAATTCACATAATCGTAGATGATTAATAGATAACTAAGGGAAAAGATGTGCAAAATTTGACAATAATTACTTTAAAAAAGTAGGGTTCTTGTCAGTTGTTAAAATCGACGTAAATTTATTTTGGATTGACATAGGCAAATTTTCCCTCGGGAAAAATTGGAAAGAAATGTGCATGCCCCTGGAAAAATCATGAAGAAAATGCATTTGCAATGACCAAAAAGTCTGAAAATGCCCCTGCCTACCCTAAAGCATTGCTTTGCCTATTTAGTCATGTGCAATCTTATGATCAAAAGCAAAATGAACCTTTGCAATAGGATAGCTCAAGTCACACGAAAAATCCTATACCAAAATTATACAAAGGAGAGAATTGTTAAGCTTATGTTCCAGCGTTGTGTCATGTGAATGAATGAGCCATATGCTATAAATAGTTTCCTTGATGAGAGCGAATAAGCCACCGAATTACTTCAGCATCGCCAGAAACTAACAAAAATATTGTACTTTTTCGGTTCAAATTACCGTCAGACTTTGTCATATGTTTTCTTTCCGACGTTTCTGTGTGAGTGGTATTGTAAATTTACTCAGGTGTGTTTCTCAGGAGGGTTATATGCAAATTAGAGATATGCAAATGAGTGCATTTAGCCATGATGCTATATGCAAAGGCATGTGCATTAAGGAAATTGAAACTTGAAAGTGGAGTGAAATCTGTCAATTGAAAAAGCTGAACATTAAATGGTAGCTGAATGAATGAACATAATGTTGTCGCAAATAAGTGGTATTTTTTTCCTGAACTTATGCTGGTTTAAATTAAAGGTCTGCAATTTCATACTGCCATACAACATGGAAAAAAGCCAAATTTGAGCTATGAGTACTGAAACTTGGTATTTTATTTCTGTATTAATGCACATTTTACTATTTTACATCATCTTACTATTTTAATAAGCTATGTAAAAATTCATTCTAGTGCCATTTTAGTTCAGTGAATTATGTTGTTAGAGAAAACATATAGCAAAATTAGAACTCAAACAAAATATTCATGCTTTACATCAATTTGATAGGTCTATTCTCAGATGCATGCCTCTATCCTTTGATTTAATCAAGTATTACAGCTTGCTCGTTACTTCGATGTTTAATCATAATCATAATCAGTATAAAGTATTCATATTTTATAAAGTATTCATACTTTATTTATAATGTTATCATTTTAGATATAGTAAAAAATGCAACCAGGTTGACCCAATTATTCTGAACTGGTTAGTCATCAAGTTGATTTCAATAAATCTGTATTGATGAGACTATGATCAATCATATTTTGTTTAATTATTGAGATGTGCAGATGTAGCCTAATATATACGAGAACCAAATAGGTTTAAAGGGACTGGCCTAGATTCTTCCCACTAATTTTTTACCTACATATTTTTTACATGAGTCGGTAGAACATGTTCATAGTAGGTGGCATTTCATTAGGTGGGTATGCTAAAAAGGTGGTGTTGTTACATTTATTCGTGGGTTCTGGAACTTAATTTGATGTAAATTCACTATTCCTTGGCCTATTGACTTGTTTAATATCTCATTTGAAAGCTTACACTTTCTGCTATTTGTGGCAGTAATTTGGTCTTCATGGGTTACATAGTTTAAGAGAGACAATGGTTTGAACTTGGCAGTACAAGGGTGGTGGTGCCTAAGGATGCGGTGCCTACGGATGCGGTAGATACCCAAATTGAGACAATATCGCCATTTTGGAAGGTTTGACACTGCTGAAACATTCACAAATGGATTTTGTTACCTCAAATACATACAGATAGTCACCAAAATGGCAAAAATTTTGTATATAATTACAGTAATTGGCAAATTTATCATTTTTAGACCATCCTCAGACCCCATCCACCCCTCGATCAGTTTTTTGGCAGCATCTTCTCATTTTTTGTCCGATTTTGACAAATTTGGTGTCAAAATGTTCAGGGGATCAAGCTGCATCAAATAAGAATTAGGACAGAATGATTTGAAACATCACCATTTTCTCCCCTTGTATAACCCGCCTCTAATCAACACCAAGACCCTAAGTCTGTTTCAAGTTTAATGCATCAAAGTAACTATTAAAGTGTTTAGAACATATCCTGAAAAAATGAACTGTTTACCATTAATCATTCCAATTTCTGACTTGCTTTAGTAAAAACAGGCAATTTTGAGAAAAACGCGTTTGAAAATTACAGTTTGCATTGCCGTCTATGGAGTAATTAACCATTAATTAGCTCATTATGCCAAAACAAAAGTGATATTTGGCTAAAAAGTTACTTGAATTGAAAGAGATCAATAATGTTAACATCATATCAAACAATTGTTTTTTTGACCATTTTGACCATGTAACACATTTTTAACCCACCTCATAAAATGCCACCAGTAATATAACCTACAAGTTGTTTTCCATGATTTTGAGGAATATTGGAGAAAATTGCAATTCTTTACCTGATTTTATCTTTTTCGCCGGAAACAAAATAGATGTGAAAACAGTGTTTCTAGTTTCAAAATTTAAAAAGATTTTGTTTCTACACACGTGATAGGTAAACAAATTATTTTTGATGAAATTGTTTCTCATTTAATATGTATTAAATTATCGTTAAGAGCTTTGTTTGATTTTTTATCTGGTAAATCCAGATCTGAGATACAAATTTAGGATTCGGAAAACACAAGACAATCACACCACCATCAAAGAATGATATATTTCAAATTAGTTATCACTCACTTTTAGCCATTTCTGTGTAAATTTGTGAACTTTTTTGGATTTTACTACACTTTTAAGCCAGTAAGCTGTACTTAGAGCATTTCCATAAGTTTTTAATTCTAAGTGGAATCTAGGCTAGTCCCTTTAAGTGAAATTTTGAAATAAGCTTATGTTCCAGCGTTGTGTGATGTGAATGAATGAGCCATATGCTATAAATAGTTTCCTTGATGAGAGCGAATAAGCCACCGAATTACTTC
>JXSR01S019502.1:79866-109037 GCA_000969725.1 Ophiothrix spiculata | reverse complement strand
ATTAGTTATCACTCACTTTTAGCCATTTCTGTGTAAATTTGTGAACTTTTTTGGAAATTACTACACTTTTAAGCTTTATTTGGAGCATTTCCATAAGTTTTTAATTCTAAGTGGAATCTAGGCTAGTCCCTTTAAGTGAAATTTTGAAATAAAAACATTCTACATCTGGTTTTGTTTACACAACATTGAAATGTATCATAAGGCTCTGTCATCATCACGAAACGTACAAATAATGTACTAATAACATACACTGGTTTGGTAATCGATATGTATTTCAATGACCTAACCAGTGTACGTTATTAGTACTTTATTCGTACGTTTCATGATGTGTGACAGAGCCCATACATGGCACCAGTTTCATGCCATGTGTTTCCCAAACAAGTGCCTTTAATAATGTTAATCGGGCAAAATATTTATTTTAAATATCTTTCTTCCTTTTCCTTCTCTTTCCCTTTTTTCTCTTCTCTTTCCCTTCTTCCCCTTTTCCTTTCCTTTTTTCTCCTTCCTTTCTTTTTTCTTTCTTTTTTCCTTCTTCCTTTTCTTCTCCTTCCTTTTTTCTCCTTTCTTTTTCATTTTCTCTTCTCCTTTTCTCCTCTTTTTCCTTGCCCCCTTTATTCTTCTCCCAGGTCTTCAAAATTTCTCCAAAAAATTTCCAAGGGTGGGCAAATCACAAAAATGTTGCTAGATTATTTGCAAATCATTACACCAGATATCAGCATAGATTAGATTATATAGAAGATTATGACACTTCTCTGCACCCCCTGACTGTTCCCAAATGCACTTGGGTTATTGAAGGACACAAACATGAGAACGCTTAGGGACATACCCTGTCGGCCCTTTGGTATGGTTTGAACTTGCCGCATACCGTACTATAGGGTCTATAGACCACAATATTACCCACATTTTTTACTGGGTAACTTTAGATGTTTTCCTTATTCCCCAGAATAAGTGCTGAAAAGAGGAACATTTAGCAGAGATAACTGCATCTTTATGCCATGCACGGTAATTGTAACCTTGAACGTGATCTAGGTATGATACAAATGAAGGGTATGACTCATGGCAACTCAATCACTACAAATAGTAGAAAAACGATTTCTGTAATTGACGACTTTGGCTGTAAGAGGTGGTCAAGCCAAAAGGGTTCATTTTACGGAACACAACTGAAGTCGGTTCGGCGGATACGGCTATCAGAATTTTGATAGGGGTATCTAAATTCAGATACGTATCCGAATTGTGAGTTCCACCGAACTAAAGTGATTTTGGCTCTATCATGAACTCATCTACATGATCTTGCTGGAATGCTGATGCAGAGTATCTTTTATACATGCTTACCTTATAATTTTACCCTTCAAAATATGAAGTACACACCAGCGTTGGCAAGTTGTCTGTCCTACCGACACAACAGTAGCAATAATAAAAGAAAGGCACATGGCCAGCACTGTCAATCCTGGAGGTTGCAGATAACAAATTCTTCCCACTCTCTCCCTCTTATCAAAATATCATCCCTTCTCTATCCCCATTTTAGTCACCTTATTCCTTTGCTGCCTAAGCTACAACATCCTCCTGACAAAATGACACTAACTTCTTCTTTTGATGTTCTCTTTTCCTCTTTCTTTTTCCCCTTTCTTATCCAAATTATATTATCCCTTTTCCATCCAAATTTTAGTCACCCCACACCTTCGTTTGAAAAAACTCCTGCCACAGTAGTTTACCAGAACATGGCTTGATTTTTCATAATTTTGTGACTTGACCCCTTTTTAGCGCCAATTCCTGCAATTTAACTATTGTAACCCCTGCATCACGCTTGATTCAGTCATCATGGTCATTGACTAAATATCATCCTAATTTACGCAAATTATCCCCTGATTAGTCAAATTGATGAAACCAGATGGTAATTCAATGTGAAATGTCTGCAATCAAATCATATTATATGTGGAATAAAAAGGTGATGACATTGAGGAGGAAAAGAGGAAAATTATTAGGTTGTCATAGTAATCAGGGTAAAAGTCGGTTTGAACAGGTTGAACAAGGAGGAACAGAAATTAGAACATTTAATAATTGGATATGATTCTCATTCTGAATGACAGATTGATTTCATGTGGAAATTGAATTTTTCTTTTTGATATGCAACATCTGTTCCTTATAACAAAAAGGCTTTACAAATCTTAACTCTTCATCTGATATTGGGGATATTCTGAAACTGTGTATCCAAAAACACAATTTAAATCTTAATTATAATTCCAAAACTCTTGTACTTTGTTTTTGTTTGTTTCTAAAAAAAAATTAGACTGTTGTTCACAGTTAAACATTAGTTTGACCAGAAGATAATTAGGTTCAAAAACTGTTACATTTCCTCTATTTGAAGTTTTTGCAAAAATTTCTACAAAAAATATAAATGTACATTATTTTGAATAAATTATACAACAAATACAGGAATTCTCTTTTTTCTTCAAGTTGCAAGGTGCGGTACATTAGATGATAGAACAAGGCATAAAGCATTTGTTATTCACTATATGTGAGGGCTCTGTCACTCTATACACTACCATCTCAGAACGTTTATAATGCACTTTGTTCACACTTTTCCAAGAGACATAATAGCAATGCCCCTTGCACCCTATATGCATATACCACTGTAATAAAACTCTCTGTTTCAGGGCCGTACGAAGTGGGGGGGGGGTGTTATATCGAATTTGGCTGAAAATAGCAAAATTTTAGCGCGCTACGTGTGCATTTCAAACAAATTGACGGTATATAAATCAGGACGAAACATGAATTTCAGGACGGTAAATGAGTTTGCCCCCCTTGGCTTACATGCTTTCGTACGGCCCTACTCTGTTTGTTAGCTTTTATTCATGATGAACAAAATTGTAACAGAAATTAGGCCCTATTACAAATTTCAACATTGATAAAATCACATGCTTTACCTGAAGAGCATTATGGGTAGGGAGCTTTCAACTCTCAATCACCAGGCTTTGAGAGATTGAACTCACTGAATGGAGAGTGTAGTATCCTTGGGTAAGACATTAACTCTCAAATAGTCCTCTCAACCAACTTGTCAAAATGGGCACTGGCAATATGCTGGGAAGTTAAAAGGCTTGCTTTGAAGGTGTGGCGAATCACTCAAAGCAAAATTAAATGTGTTTGTTGGCCAAAATGCTTTGAAAGAAATATGAACTCTTAACCTGTGCATATAGGGCAACTCATGCTTTTTTGGGCGCCAGGCGATTTTTTCCCTTAGGTTCCTGATATTTTGCGCCCGATGGGACAGAAAAAAATGAGACCCAGGCGACGACTCGGATATTTTTCCATACTACAGCGGGTTATGTTGTATATATTGGTTTGTCTCTAGTACGAGTCAACATTTGTGAAGAAAATGATTGGAAACATAGACATTTTTGCAAAACAATACATATCAATCTGAAGAAAATCAAACAAGTTCTTCTTTTATTGATAAATTCTTGATTTCCAAATCAAAATCAGAATTAAAATTTTCTGTAATACTGGTTCTCTGGAAATGTTAAGGTCCGGGACCCACTTTTATCAGATTTCTAGCACCTGGGCCCATACTAGTATTCATGAAACATAACTCTAGTTGGCTGCTAACCTATTTCATGAATATGGGCCCTGGTCCATGTCAGCTTAAGAAAAAGCTTGGGGCAACCCCTCTCTTAAATACAAAAATAGATACAGCAAAAGACCTGCTAACAAATTGCTAGTGCATTTAAGGGACTGCAGAGGAAAAATGTATGCACCCAGAAGCCTACAAAGCCGGCAAAACTAAAATTGGCCTAACTTTATGTGCATCATAGGGTACTGTAGGTCTGGATTAGACCGACTCCGCAGTCGCCAAATAGCTGAGGGTGCCATACTTCCGGTTCCGGTCTGGCCAGCACAGCGCAGTGATCAGTGCGCTCGGCCAGTCGACGGCGGTAGGAAACAGTCTAGGTCTGGATATCTCACAATTTTTACATCTCTTATCCTATTTTTTGGGGGGAGGTATAATATATTTCTAGCTAAATCTAAATAGAAATTTACAAATCTTTCTTATTTTGAACCTTGGACCTCTAGAAGTCTTGATCATCTCACAACTTTCCATTCTAAGAAAACTCTTATAAAAATTGTACATATTTCACAAGTATTGCACTTATTTACACTCACTTTCAAGTTCAACGAAAAATGAGAAAGATCTGGAATCCAGGAAATAAAATTATGTTTATAGGCTATAATGTTCAAAACAGTCGATAACATGGCTATAAAACAAGTTCAATCATTAGTCACTTTTCCTGTTACTATTTTTATTTCCAAAATCGCACAATTAATGACAGATACAGTTAGCTCCCATCAATCAGCTACAAAAACAAAAGTTCTCTCAGCATCAATTAGACTAGAAAGTTGTAAATAAACAGTGACAACAAAAACAACAATTCAAATCAGTCACGACGAAACATAAGCTGAATTTCTATAAATAAAAATGCCAGTCATGTACAGAAGTTTCTCATGACAAAGTACAGTCAATATGTAAAGGAATTATGTTAGTTCTTGTATCTAACAATCTGATTTCTTTGTAATTTCTCTGTCTGGAATAGCTGGAAAATAAGAAGCTCAAACCAAAGGTCACATTTTGCAAAAAGTGGTCCCAAGTTCAAGAATTTTCTCATGGATCAGGGGCCAATTTGACTTGAGAAAGGGCCATTTTTTACATTGATTGATTAGTTGAGCAATTGATCAATTGATTGAGAAATTGATTGATTGGGCAACATATTAATCAATTGACTGATTCGTTGATTGATTCTTACCTTCTTGAGTTGTGTTTTTCTTCCAGGAGCTGTCGGCTGAGCTCTTCAATCTGCCGATCCATCTGCTCCTGTGAAATGAAGAAACAAAAAATTGTCAAAATGATTACTTTTTTATCTTTTTTTATTGCCAGGTCACAAATGCTTCTGGAAAAGGACACAAATGATGAATGATGACTGTCCACTTGTATGAACTTCTTTAGGTGTTGGTAAAGAAAATTCATTTACATCTGTTGGGAAATTCATAGTCGGGTTAGTGGTCTTTTCCTAGATTTCTATTAAACCTTGAGAAACATTGTAAAAACGTATCTCAGTATCTAAGTGTCTCAAAAACTATGGCTTTTATGCAAATGGTCTGCAAAACTTACATTTAAGTTTAAAGATTCATACAAACCCAGTATAAAGATTTACAACCATTGCCTTTCAGGCAATCAGTGTGATTTTTTTATCTGCCACTATTTTGTACAAAAATGATGGCAAATTGAAGCCAAAGCCATTGTTATAATTTGTATATACATTTAACCTTTTCCTGACGTAGGGCATCTGGGGGACTCAGACTCCCTAAATTACTGTCAGCACAGGAGTAAGGCGTCCACCAGGTTCCCTAAATAAAACTGAAGTATAACTTTTTTCACTACCTTTTACCTTCAAAAACAGTTTCAAAGGAAATGTGTACAGTTCATACAGATTTATTTTGCTGAAGTCTTATTGATTTATATAGAATATTTCTAAATTCAATTCTAATTAAGTAGTCAATTTAGAGCTAAAATGCCTTCAGCCTTGGGTGGAAAAAGTGCTCAGACTGGAAAGGGTTAAAAATAGCTGAAATGGAGCTGTGAAATTTCATGGAGTTTTATAAAAGAGCCCTCTATACAATGAAACAAAATATGGGTGTTTAAGACAATCACTTTGGCGTCATCACTGTGTGTTATAACAGTGCGTTTATGGTTTACCATGCAACACAGTACTGAGATATCATTTTACATTTTTTGTTATTGATTATCATTGTATTAGATGTAAATAATAGCTTGGTCACAATAATCGTAAAACAGCTTACGAGCAGTGTTTAGTCCGTTTAAAAGGACCACGAGCAGTGAGTAAAGCGAGCAGCGAGGGTGTCGCTTGGTCCTATTAGAAGGACCGTGCCTAAACACTGCTCCTAAGCTGTTCGTACGATTATTGTGACCAAGCTATAAGTAACACTGCAAATAACATATTTTGATTTTTCTTTTCCAAATGACTTAAAATAAAAAACAACATCATCAGATGCGAGGGCAAGTTACAGATTAATATGTCACAAACAATGAACCCAAATGACGATGGGCTTGACTAAGGTAAAACAGCCCATCTTAATTTGAGCTTAACAATATGAGGGATGCTCTGGCAAAATGAGCGGAAAGTCACAATTTTAAAATTTCAGTTTATGACATATATTAATTTTCTATAATCTCAGCTTTCGAATGATATTTAATGTCATACTTTCTATCTATAATCTTCATTTATAGATCGAAATACAAGGCGGTCCACTCAAAATCTGGCATTAAAAATTGTCGCAAATCAATTTTAAAGTTACTAATTGCTATAGTGTGTGATAGCAAAACGCGATCAATTACCCGTGAATAAGTGCACTTCCTGGTATAATTGACCTTCAATGCACAAGACATAGTTTGACACTTATGCATTAATGTGTTTGATGTCAACAAACGAAATTTGATATTTCCACCATATTTTTACTTTATCAGCCATTTGTGACGCGTTACATCAAAAGGTACAAGTTCTCGGCCAATCAAATTTTGAGATACAGGCAAATAAAGCTCGTAAATTATAAAGAAAATAATAAGAAAATTGTCATCTTTATTCACCATATCTTCAAAATTTTAACTTCAATTTTCACAAGCAAGGTATCATTTTAAAGCTTAATTTATTTTCTTTAAAGTATCACAGAAATCTCAATTTTGTCAAAGGTAGACAACTTGTACCTTTTGATGTAACGCGTCACATTTATTCAAAATCTTCAATCGTGACTTTCCGCTCATTTTGCCAGAGCACCTCTCATATATTATATATACAAGGTTTACATTATCTAAATTTAACCCAGTTTTGAGCACCTTGATCCAAATGTGATGTTCAAGGTCTGTACACAAAGGTATCTGGCATTTCTGGGCGTATGTATTCCTAGATACGTCATGGCCATGGTTATTTTTGACCAATTACTCATGTAATACTTTAAGATGTTATGTAGACTTCTTATCTGGTTTTGAATTTAGGTCAGAATGCAAGCATTTTAATCATTAGTATCAAGAAATAGGGTTATGCTACTCTCTAAATTCTGAAGAGTGAAAAGGTCAATCCTCCTTTGAGTGACTCTTCGGGTCAATCAAAACCATTGACTGTCTACCACGAGTCGAAATCACTCTTTTTCCCCCATACAAGTAAAATTTCAAACTGTAAAGAGTAAATTTGCACTTTGCAAAGAGTGAAATTTCAATCTTTTTGGAGTGAAATTTTCAATCTTTTCATCGATTGTTCCCTCAGAACAATCCCTCTTGATTGAATTGCTTAAGTGTGTGTAAATTTACATTGATGTTAATATTCAATCGACAGAGGTTGTGCTGAGGGAACAATCAGTGAAAAGATTGAAAATGTCAATCTTAATTAAAAGATTGAAATTTCACTCTTTGCAAAGTGCAAATTCACTCTTTACAGTTTGAAATTTTACTTGTATGGAGGAAAAAGAGTAATTTCCATTCTTGGTAGATTGAAATGTCAATCATTTTGATTGACCCGAAGAGTCACTCTAAGGAGGATTGACTTTTTCACTCTTCAGAATTATAGAGTATATACTCGGCCTCCACACAAAATATTTTCTACCAAACATTTGGCTGTGTTGTCATCAAAAAAAGTGATCCAGTTTGGTTCCAGAAATAGATTAAGGCCTGGTCCCAATTTGCTTCCGATGCTTTTGCAATGTCCTCATGATTTATTGCCAATGTACTGGCGATGCATTGCAAGTGCATCTGTAAAACATTAGTGATGTGTAGCAAATTATAGAAACAATGACAAAGCATCCCCAAAGTCTTCTCGATGTTGTGACAATGTCTCATCAATGTCCTCGTGATAGTTTATCAACAGCTTTTCCAAACAATGATTTTGCATCTTGAATGCTTTAGGAGAACATCTTAAGAGGTTTCCAAAACATCGCCCCAACACCAATCAGACATTGTGAAAGCATCAGCGATGGACTCACAATGCATTTGCCAAGAAACTAACCTTGGAGAGAGATGAAAATACATCACAAAAATGTCAATTCATATCAATTTGCATGAAGCCATCTATAGGCCATCCATCAAGTTGCAGGCAAAATAAGATATCAGGACTTTCCCGTCATTTCTTGCTTCCAATTGGATTTTCAGTAGGTTGGAATGAATGGTGTGTATTGAAAATCTTTAAATTAACAGATCTCATCCCAATCTTGAATTTCAGATATATTTTATCACCAACACCATTTATGGCAGGTATACCTAGTGATTAAGTCAGGGGCTGATACCAGTACGCCACACTTTTTTAATTGATTTACATGCGCAAATTACTTTATCACACTTGCCTCGTCGACCCGGGAGCTGTTTAGGGGGTATATCACAACGTAAGTGCTGATAGGTCTGTGCCTTTGGTCATTGGCCGCAAATGGCCTAGTTTAAGGCGAAATGGTTCTGACTATTCCCTTGTTATGGCGCAATAATAATGGCCAGCGCTTTGTATCCACTTGGAAAGGCGCAATATAAATGCCGGAATTATTATTAATTATTAAACAATGTTTTTAAAATGTTGTTTGATGGATACCTTAAGCTTAAATAAAGTGCAAAATACTCTTACCTTTTCCAGTAATTAACTAGAAAAAATACACTAACACACACAATAAATCCATAAATTTATCCTGCAAATCCTAATTAATCCATAAAATCGGTCTTATAATCCACAAACACGAAACAATCACATTATACCTAAACACCTCTCCAACAAGTGACAAGAACCGTTCAAAACTAAGTTGCGCAATTGTGGTGATCAAAATATATCATCGCTGTCAATCAATGCCTCAATTCTTGTTAACATACAAACATAGCTTCTCAATTCACTTCTCATTTATTAGTGTCTTCCCTGATGAAATGTACGGTAGCCAAATTCTGCAGGCAGTGTAACCTACATTGCGATGAGCTTGTAGGTAACCCACATAATACAAGACTGTACTACTTTGTTAGATTCATCAAGGACTAGGAAATCCGGTTTTTAAGTCTATCAAGACATTGAACAATGTTATTGAGGATACAGCTTTAATCCATGTGTTTAAATCATATAATATTTACGGGACTACTCATTATGATGATAATAAACAATATTTTAATACTTCTTTCATTTTTTAACCCTTTGAACTTAACTAGCCAGTATACCAGTACATGTACCGCATTCCCGATGAGCTGGTTTACCGGCTTTTAGCACACATGACTGGAACTTGGTGTGCTTGTCTACTGGTATAGGAAGTTAGGGTGAAAACATAGGCGGCCTTCAAACAAAATTTTTGCTACCAAACATTTGGTCGTGACGTCACCAAATATTTGCCATCGAATTTAAAGTATGAACCGGTAACAAACATTTGGTGCAATGTATATGGCAATTCAGTACATGTGCAATCTAGCGCGAAATTTTATTTGGTCTCAACTCGGTGTTGAAGTTATTTTATTTGGAGTCGCTCGTCATTTTGACGTCACGACCAAATGTTTGGTAGCGAAAATTTTATTTGGAGGCCGACTATGTTTTTATCCTTACAGTTTTAAATAATTTTAATTACATCAGAAGACATCAATGAATCTTTGAACCCTTGGTTGATATGTCAATTTGTTTTTATTTACACAATAGAAGTAAATAATTCCTCAGATTTTTGTGAACTGATTCACAATTTTCACCATTATGTGCATCGCCTTTAGAGTACAACGTAAATATCGGATGTGTTGGTTGACCGAATGCTGGTTATTAGAACAATTCAGACTACTGTAAAAAGATAAAACTAAAGCAAGGGTCATCAAAATAAAAGCAAGTTTAAGACTTATATAGTGATTTTACACTTTCGGGTTTGCCCGGGTCAGAGGTACAGATACACGTCGAATAGTCAGGGTCCTAAGGGTTAAGGGGAATACAGAATGAAAGGGAAACGGCAAAGAAAGGAATCTGAAAGGAAAGAGGTAAGAACAGGAATGATTATGTAATCTTCAAGCTGTGCTGTTATCCGTACAACATTTCTTTCATAAAAAAGTAGTACCACAGTTTTAGACATATTAGGCCTCTATGGAGATGCAATTAGTAAGATCAACGATGCTGCAGAACTTTATAGCTTAATGAGGAACATGCCAAATGTGAAAAAAAAAATGTTACAAACTTTTAACTGATTTTGGAACAATGTTTGCCTGAAAAAGCCAGAAATCTATGAAAGGAACAGCATTTTGCATCTTTGTAGTTTCATTAACAATAAAATCTCAAGATCTTTAAAGGTGCTGTTCAGTGGATCCAATTCACATTTTGCTCCACCTAATTATATTGTTCATAAATGCTCTGTCACACATCCCATATAGAGCAAAATGTATGCCTAACATACTTTATCCCACTATTGTTTTATGTATTGTTGTTCGTCAGGTGTTCGTTAGAAGTACGTTCAATACATTATCCATACGGTTTGTCCGTTATTTATGCGTTTAATTCGTTATTGATATGGTGGTGGCTGGTTGGCACACGTTCAGTATGTGAAACTTTTGTACGTTATTTGTATGACAGAGCTTTATGACTCCGCCACTGAGCTAGCATTCAACTGAAAACCAACTCTCTGTCTTAAGAAGGTACATAATGCCCAATATACTGCCCTCAGTTTCATCAATGGTATACAACTGAAATCTGATTTTTCTTCCTGCTATACACTGCATTCTGGCTCCAGCATGTCGACACTGAAGCACTGAAACTATTCCCTGAATATCAATTCTGGCAATATATATACCATTAGAGACACCCTGAATACTGGGTTCCACTGATAATAGATCACTTTGAAAGACTTGACTGTATCATTACCAATATAATATGCCGTGAGGTGGAATTCATAGAATCGTGCAAAGTTATATGATTTATGGAACACATAAAGCCGTCATGGCACCTATGAGTCCAACGTGAGAAATGAATACCCAGAAACAATCCCTTCGCTGCATATCAAACTACACCATTTATGGTGATGGAAAGTACCCTAACTATGGATGTCATTATTGCATCAAATCAAAAATTACTATAGGATGGGTTTGAATTATGTGCTTGCTTTATTTGCTTTTATTTTTAATCTTAAATATATTTAAATGATAATGATTTACTCAAATAATTCATCATCAAAATAATAAATTACGTTCTGAAAAACTATCTACAGCGGCATACCCAATCTGAGGAGGAAGTAGCTTCCTCCCTCCCATACATCTGAAGGAAAATGAGAAGATGAGAGGCAATTATAAACAGTTTAGGAAAGGGGAAAATTGGGGAATATTGGAAAGAATGGGGATATCAGGAATAAGTTCATCACTCTTCACTTTAACTACAGATCACCCATCTCATTTCCTGTTGAAACCGGGGTTGAAACTTAAAAATAGCTTTTTAATGAAACATGATTTCAATCTTAAGTCATAATTTTTCATTTTGATAATTTCTTTCTTATTATTATGGGAAGCTTGATCAAAATTCTGTATCTTACAGTTTATCAATCGTGACATTTTTAAGTTGCTTTTTGTGAAAAGTTTTATGAAAATTTTGATAAAGTGTGAATCCTAAGCTTGACTTTCCCATAAAGGCTTTAATTCTAATTGATGCACACAAATAGACAAGGCTTGTCATGTAATATCGACCCACCTGATAAATTGATACCCATCTCTGTTATATGACATCTCCCGCTAGCGGCTACAGCGATCATGTTTTAACATCAAGCTCTGACACAGTGCCTGCAAGGTTGCATCATGTTCAAATGATTTCCTTGTTGCGACATGATGCAGGTCACAAGTTCAGTTCATTTAGATTGCTTTCTTTCTTTCGTGTAATTAATTCTCCTCTAACTATGTGTATTGTAATAACAACAAGAGATATTTTGATTCTTAAAGGGGCATTAGACAAGTTCAGCATCATCCCCACACTTTTCCCCAAGCATTTTGAGATTTTTGCATCATTTGAAGTATTAGCAGTAATACTAACAGTATGCAATGTTTCATTGTCAAATTCAAACCCTATATATCAAAATATTTAGATTTTTTAAAATTTTCAATTATCGTTGTCGACAACAATAAAGCCCCCTATAGTTGAATTTTTCAAATTGGCCTTTTCAGGAGATCTAATGCAAACTCCAAATTTCTTTTGATTTATCTGCAATATATGATGTGAAAGTAATGTTTTACAAACAAATGTTGGTATCTTTCTTGATTTATAGCATAAATAATTACATTTATAGAATAGCCTCATATCCAAGATCAACAAACAAACTAAAATTCAAATTTTAGACTTTTCTGAAGGTTTTGATCAAAATTTTCCTGATATCTGGTAATTGACTGTTATTTTCTAACTTATGAAGTATAAATCACACTCAAATAAAATTTAAACATTTTGTCCAATGCCCCTTTAATAAGTGCTGAACACTATTTTGATTTGAACAAAACATCTATATGACATATTTTTAAGGGGCGGAAAATATTAAGCAAAAACTGAATATCAAAAAAATTATGTGAAAAGACATGATATCAGAATCATTGTAACACTTTACAGAAAGTTAAGTTATCCATCAGCCTGTTTCTATGCCATGCCACATTCATATCGAAATAATTAAGGTAAATTTGTTATTGCTGCATTCTCAATGCATTCAAATCAACATCTCATTAGCTAAAACTCTCCCCTCTGATCACCATGAATTTATACAAGCATTGTCTAAACACCAGGAAATGTCCCTACAATTATGTTCTACAGTCTCCTTAATTAAGTCGTCTTCTTTCTTGAAAAAAGCTTCAAGCAATGTTTTGACAAATTGTGTACAGATCTTACAAAAACTGCTTCTGGGATTTAAGTAATACCTTCATAGAATGTAGGTCATGTAAACTCTCTTTCAGGTGCCGTACCACTAAATATATAGAATCAAAATAAGTCATACGCAGAAGCAACCAATGATACAGACTTTTTCAAAATCAAACAATAAATGTCTGGAATATCAGATCACATTGACATTTTTCAAAAAATCACTTACTCATTAAGATGAACAAATTTGTCACAAAATGTTGTGGCCTGTGTCGTGAGTGGAAATTCTCTTGCATTTTCAGTGCAATGAAATGAAAAATAACTATTTCCAGTCCCATATATGTTAGATGCACTTATTTTTAACAAGTTTTGCAGATGGTAGCATACACTCACTGACAGAAAGAGTAAAATTTCCATTTGAAATTGACTGATTAAACTTTAAATTGCAAGTCACCTCAGGATCACACTAAAGTGCCTCTTTAGTGCTAACCCTATTTACAAGCTCAAATTTGTGCGCAGTCAGTTGACGTGAATGTTAACTCTGCATTCTGAATATTGTGTAAGGAGGCACCTTTTCTGTCGGCAATTGTCGGAAAGTGTAAAATGAACTTTGATTATTATCTGAAAATTGTGTTTTTGAAAAGGTCTATTGTGTCAGCATGCAGAATTTATCAATGAACATCTTTCCATGCATGGCTGCTGGACATTGTATTACATACTTCTCACTATGCACTCCATGATATAAAGCATGGATAAGAGCGACATCCACAGAGAAAATCCTATTCTGAATGCAGTATAATTAAGCTATTGCAGGATGTGCAATATATGCAAAATATTTATGCACCCATAACATATATATGACAGAAGTGACAATGTGATTGCTTCTCTCTTAAACTTCAAGTGGCAGTTATAATTATATTCCCTTTTATTTCAGCAACAGGTTCTTGAGGTTCTTTCTTGCATCACTGACATTTGTCAAATATAATCAAAGAATAATGAGAATAAAAGGTGATATAAATATGAAATTTATTTTAACCCTTTCAATCCTATAGAACGATTGATCATTTCCAAAGGAGCTTACGAGAGAACGCTCAGGCGTTCTAATTCGTATTGAGTACATATTAATTTAGTATGGACTATAAACACCTATATGGAAATTCAGGACTGAAAGGCTTAAGTAAATTCTATATCAAATGTTGTTTGTAAAGTTATGTCCAGATTGTACTTATACTTTTGGCTACATTCTGACTCACAAAACAATTATATCCCATCAGAGGTTGGAGAACATCATCAACAATTTTGATAGCCATAAGTTTAGATTTAAAAATATGAGGTGCCCTCTAATGATAATTTTTCTACAGTTCTTAACAAACATCTGTAACCATGGTTTCAGTGAGCACAAACTCAAGGAAACATACTGAACAAAAATCCACTGCATCTATCTTCAAATGTACACCAGATTAAGCTTAAACATGATGGTTCAAAAGTTGAATCTTTGATTTTATACCTATACCCACAGCATAGGTGCTATTTTGATATGACAATTAAACTTGTGGTTACAATCACAGGTTTTGCTTTAAGCATATGATACACCTCATAATAAAGCAAATGAACTGGGGAAAATCCACCTTGTCTAATGCAAGCAGGTGAACTTGCTTCCGTAACGTACTTCATTATCGTTACAAATGACTTAAAGTCAGTCACAACTAAGATGGAGCCTTGCCTTGGCCTACAGATGAACTCTTTTAGGCTTTATGCAAAAATGTTAAGGTATTTTTAGGTTGACTTGTGAATGAAGTTCAAGGCTATGCCATTGGGGGTAATTTAGGATATAGGGCTTTCAGCTAGACCTATTATAGTCTATATACTTTCAAATCCTGTTCTTATCTTTTACTGAGAAACAGAAGCAATGAAGCAAGTTCTACGCACATTAATATGTACAAGAATTTAAAAAACCCATTTTAAAAAGCTATATATTAAATAAAAACAAACTAAATTTGCACTACATACCACTTACATACCAAAACTGTGTTCCATACTGTTGCTGTTTTGCTTTCAATGTTGCAAGAAAAGAAGGAATGTTAGTTTGAATCCATATACCATCCAGTCTGAATTTTTAAAAGTGAGAAATCACGTCCCCTAAGTTAGCAACAATTATTCTGATGTTATGGGGAGAAACAAAGGGATATTAGTTAACCAAGCGTTGAGATAACAGGTAGCAGAGCGCAGAACACGCAGGTACGGTATGTAAACTCGTAAACATGTGCTCGGGAAACTTCCTCATTTTGGGTGGACCTCTTTGCAAGATACAGCTAGAGTGTGGTATCTTTTGCATTCATATGTACCTGCATGAGTTAACTTTTTAAAATAGGACCGTTTCTCTAAAAGGGCCCTCTATTTTTGTTAAATTTCTAATTTTTACTTGATTTTATCTGGTGATTAATAGATGGGGACCTTCTTCATCTTTTGACTATTCTTCTATCTCAAATTCTAACTTTCAATTGATCGGCTCTTTCTTTATATTTGAATTAGGTAAAGTGAGTTATCAACTGAGTTACTATCAATATCTGCTTGGTGCATCTGCAAATTTGATCCAAGTTTCAGGGCAAAATAGTGATAAAGCATTTACATCAGATGGTTTCTAATGTAAGTCCACTTGGGTCAGTTCATACATGTAATTACATTAGCAAAATGTTGTATTTTTCTTACAAACAAATCCATGGTATGTCCCCATATCTAGGGGCTAAAGTTTAGAAGTTGAATAGGTCAGTTTAGTATCCAGAATAATAAAATGGTTGATTTTCACATTAGAAAAGTAGTTTGTAGATGAAAACCATTACTCCATAGAATATTTTTATTTGTTCCCAATTGCATTACACAAGGTAATTCCTCCACATAATACCACATAATAAAACAATCGTTTAGACAATAATAACTGCGCACCATCTTTTTTGAGGTCATTGTTTAAAATCGGAGGAGTTTGTTTTGGGCCGAGGTACTTTTCTGAGGGACGAAGAAAAGTACCGAGGCACAAAACAAACACCTCCGATTTTAAACAATGACCAAATTAAAAGATGATGCAAAGTTATTATTGTCATTAATAAGCGCTCTTTTAACATTTTAATACCTTTTATGTGTAATTTTATGAAGAAATACTTTATTAACCATATTTCTTACGTCAAGGTCTACTTATCCCTATAAGAGAATTTCGATCAGTCCAGGCATGATGATCATCGCGTAATATGATAAACGCGTGTGTGCGTGGTACATACACGCGCTTGATTGGTGTTATATGAGAAATCGCATTCAGAGCTAATGACATCACATATGCGGGTCATTATAAGAAGTCATTGTTACCTGATTATGACCGTGCAGTTGTTTGCGTAAAAGTAGAAATAATCTTATTAGATTGGATCGCATTATTATGCATGTTATTAATATAACATAAATGTGATTTTATTAATACTTGTTGAAATAATACTCTAAGCCAAATATTCCATTCTAAACCAGTCACAGAGTGTAAAGTGGCTCAAAGCTAGCATCATTTAATCACATCTAATTAATTCAAGAAAGGATTTCTTATCCACTTATCATCATCCTATCAGATTATCTATCGCTATGTCATCGCTCCGTAGAAAACAACCCCAACTCATTAACTGAAAACCCCGCAATCACCTGCAGCCTGATAATCATAATCATCAACGTAATTTGGCGCATTCCTTCACGCTGCCTTCCAAGAGAAGATAGTGTGTATCCCATCATGCATTGAGATTGTTTATATGGGAAATTATGTGACTAGTTAGTAATAAAATGTCCATTATTCAAAGTTATTTGTTGTAATCTTGCATTTTGGGCATGTTTCATCACTAACTACTCACATGACTTCCTGTACAAAATTCCCCCCATGAAGCAATGCATGATGATATACACACGATATCTTCTCTTCTGCCTTCCAGTTGATGTGCATTTTCTTTTCAGATTGACCTCGCGTGACGACATAATTCTGAGATTTAGAAGAACCATCAGTAACATCTTGGTCAAATAACCACTGGTCTCCGACCGGCGTCTGCAAAGCCACAACGCTGCAATGCCGGTATGACATCGGTATGACACCGGTGAAAGCTTGCAAGCTCTTACAATGACCGGTCGGTCTCCGGTGGTTATTAGACCATAACTGAAGACATCGTATACACGCCGCAAGGTTTTAACTCAGAATTAAATTCTTGCGGCATGCTCCGGTGTCTTTACGGCTTTACAGACACCAGTCGGACTCCGGTCTGACACCGGCCAGTTTTCGATTGGTGTCTGCTGAAATCTACCTGGTATGATGCCACAAATACATCGTAACCTCGCCGCAAGCTTGTGACCAGGGTATTAAGCTTTCTCTGTGATTCATGAGGAAAATAAGGATGATAATAATGATATAATGGCATGAAGGCATTGATCAAAAAGTCCACATTGGTACAAATTCATAGTACATATTCAACTATTTTTGACAAAACACTACAAATTGGACATTTTATTTTGAAAGTTCATTTAACATAATTTTGTCTGCCTACATTTTAAACTATATTTCATGTAAACAAATATTAACAATTTGTGCAATTAATTGGTCTCATCATTTTTGTTTAAATTTTCAACAGAAAAATACTTTGAAGATATCTGCTATAAATTGTCAATTCAACATGGTTGTCCACAAGTAGTAAATTGCCAGATCTCTTTCCAATCTGCCCTGACCTACATTCACCCATTTACACCTGATATATATCTTGCCCTAATGATTGTAATTTCTTGACTGAATGAAACCTACAAATTTGCCTCAAATCTCATGATACAAACAAAAGATGTAATGAATTACTCTGAGCAATGGTGCAATATGTATTCAAGCAACCACTATAGTCTTTGGCACAGACTTTTGTTTTGGAGATTGTAAACTGGTTTTCAAAACTAGATTGTATGTCAAGGTTATGAATTGACAAAAAATAAAAGTAAAGTATTAAGTCTGTATCAGAGACTATCACAAACCATCAATTTGGGGAGATTTTGTTTCTTGTTTTCACAATTTTTTCAAACAAGAGTAGAAATCTGTGTTGGAATGCGATGGCTTGGGGCTTGAATACATCAACCTTGTCTGTTTTTGTTCACTAATTGATGAAGATGAAAACAGTAATCTGCCAAACAACTTGTACATGGCTTACAAATTGCTTGTCATTAAAATGATCTGTTTCTAAAGAAAAAGGAAAGATGCCAACCATTTATTTGTACAAGTGTTTAATGGAGAAGAATGGAACTGTTGAGCTATTTTTAACAATGAAATCAATAGCCAATTGGTTAAAAAATATTTTACAAACTATCAGAAGTTGTGTTCATACGAAGTGTAATCATCGATGACAACTAATCATCGATGATTAAATATTGACCTTTAGTCAACGACGCGCGTTCATACTTAGCGTTGTCATCGATAATTATTTGCTAGCAGAATAATCATCAATGGTAAAGTTTGGATATGATTTCATGTCTCGCTAGATACAGTATGTACAAATTGTTCTCAGTTATGAAATCATGTCAAAAGAAGCACATTGGGAAAGCTATAAGAATACATAACAAACGAAAAAGAGAAAATATATAAAAAGGTAGGCTATAGCCTTTATCATATTTAATCAGTCGTCATGTTGTATGATACTAATAGGAAAAACTATCGAACTAAAAAAAGAAAAGAAATAAAGAAAATATCCATAAAAAATGGTCCAATCTTTCATAATCTGTCATTTCAAAATCATAATATAATTTCCCGACATATATTTTCACATAAAAATTCTCAATTTGTCGATAAAATATTAGTCAGTAGCTACGCTGTTATGTAAAAATGATTTTAAAATACAAGTAAACAACTTAACATCAGCAAAAGAAATACAAGCATGTTACATGTACATTGTACAGTAGGCCCAGACAGATATAGGGTAAATACACAGGTTCATGGATCGATAGTCACGCTTATCTTCGATGTCGTTGACAACCAATTCAGACGGGCCTAAACCTCGATGACTAGTCGTTGATTACGCGTAAACCATAAGATTGCTTGTGGTTTATAACTTGAAGTTTCGTCGAAGTTTCCTTGTCAACGATTGCATTCAGACGGTCATAAACCACAAGTTAATCATCGATGACTAATTCTTCGATGATATCAACGGCTAGTCAACGATCGTCTGAACAAGGCTAGAATTACATTATGTACAAAGACTCTTTTCTTGTACAGAATTACTAAAATCATCATCAGTAATTTGCGAAACATTTTGATGTCCTAGCAATTTTTGCCCATTTTTTGAAAAGTGTAAAATGGATGTGTAATATACAAGCTGTTTTGCAAGTCAACTCTTAATTTGAGAAAAAAAGTATAAACCAGCAATTTGTCTAAATAAAATATATATACTTATAAAACATATAATTAAATTCTCAGAGTTCTGAATACTCTTTTATTCAGTAACACAAGAAAAAGAAGATTGATATGATTCTAGATTTGCATCATCAGCTATGCCAAAAGAGAAACACAGTTTATAATTAATAAGTATATGAAGTCCAAATTGGGATCTTTGTTCTCTTTAAAACATCCATTACAATAAAAGCAAATTCAAAGCACCATTTTTTATCAAAGAAAACATGATAGAAAAACATGTCACATTGTCAAAAGTAAAGCAAAAGTGACATTTGTGACTTTCCTCGCAACACTTAACCTTTGTAAAAGAAATCCTGGGGAGACTTAAGGAAACAAACATTTTGTTATCTTAATATTTAAGTTTTATTACTCTCAATCACATAAATGTTATCATTATATCATCCTGTTTTGATGCCATTTGAGTATAAATTTAAAATGTGCCTATGTGTGAACAAGTTTTGGCATAGTTTGATTTCATTACACTTGTCACTTCAGGAATTTCTTGTACATTTTATGACTTTCATTTTCAAAATCAGTGAAAAATAAGATCATATGATCTTTGCTAAATTGTAAATAGTATATGATCTGGGAAACTTATCGAAGGAGAAATGCACAACTTACTTATTTTATATAGGTCCTATTAGTTCAAGTTACATTATGGAGATATGTCAAAATAAGTATCATGTAGGATTTGCCATGAGACAGATTTCCAAAATCACAACATCACTGGGAAAGATTACAAGATTACACCATTACAAGATATTGCAAAATGAAGTGACGTCACACAATAAAAATAACAGAAAACAATTAATATAATGTACTAACGTGCACGCAGTGGAGTTCGATGTCGAACTCCGACTGTTTTGAGTTTTAAATAAAGTAATTTAAATGTCTAGTTTGAATTTCATGTTTACATGTTTTTTTCAATTGGGAAAAAAGTAAATCGCAGCCTACCCACTGAATATAAGCAACAAGTAGATTCTACAGCCTTACCCAGATCACAAGACCCATCATTTGGTGAAACTTCTCCATCAGTTTACGGAACATTCTGGAAACATATCAAAATATGCTGTATGTAGGTTTTTTCATCTGATATTTTTCCTGAAAATAATCACATGTTTTAGACTCACCTTTACATACAAAGCAAGCCTACAATAGCCCTTCCATCTCCAATGGTGAATGTATCTTCTATCCATCTGTCCGGCCTTGTAATTAGGCCATTAATGGCCTCAATTTTACTCAAATTCCTATCGTTACATTTGTATTTATTCCTTTAATTTCAAACAACATAACATCTTTTAGTCACATTGTTAATGCTTCCGAATTCAACAGTCACATATTCCTACAACATATCACATTGCCTCCCGGGGCTCCATGACATTTTCATCAAACAAATCTCACGGTTAAATTGCATCTCACAGGTGAATTGGCAGATAAAGAAACTATCCTAACCACCACTAAAAACCTATCAAATCAGATCACAGAGTCTGAATGCCGAAATTGAGGGCATATAAATATTATCCCCGCTATATTCCCAATTCCCCACCTTACTCAAGCTTAAAATAGGCAAATATTGATGAAATCGCTTAGCAAATCAACAAGGAGCTATGGGGAAACCCTGGGTGTTATTTTCATAAGGAAATTGGACTATTACTGTGTATTTGTCTCTGATTCAAATGGTTCCAAGGCCAGTGTCGGTAACCAAGTTCAGTTTCATTGCTTGAGATTGTGAGGCACAAGATTAAAGGTGCTTTCATCAGCATCAGCTTTTAAAACACACAACTATATGTGACTTTTCATCCCAACTTCACTCAATTTCCAGAAGTCAAGTTATGGTTTGTTACAGGTTGTCGGGGAGTAAAATGTATAACTGAGATAAACACGTTGAGATCAGTAAGCCCTATATGTATTGATTGTCCTCAACATATATACAGATATATTTCATATTTCTAATCATTTTCTTGAGATGAAATTTAGGATTGTGGATCAGTCAAAAAATCAATTTCTGCAAATTATAACCTTGTATTATAACCTTGTAGAGATGTATTATCACCTGTAGCACAAAATGAGGCTTGCTGCATTTACGGCACATTTTAGATGAACAGTCACATATGGTATATCTCTGCCACTGATTACAAAATTGGTATCAGAATTTGAGTTTCTTTGCTAATGCTCGACTGTATTAGTGCTGCGTATCCAATTCCAATTAATCAAGGTCAGTGCCACAATTTGAGTTCCTTGGCATTACTTGAGAGTAAGGTTAAAGCAGAGACGCTAGTTAAAGCAAATGATACCCAACTACGTTTCCCTTATCTCAATTCAAATGGTTCCAAGTCCCATTTAAAAATCGAAACCAAATAAGTTGTTTTCTAATTTTATTTCAGCAATGTAATTGTACTGCCAATGTGCAAATTTGAGCAAAATTCCATGTGAAAATTTCTTCGGTAACAGGGTTTTTGAAATGTTGGCGGAAAATGTTTTGATGCGACATAAAAAATGTTTTTTTGGCAGTCATGTAAAATGGTTAAACTGATTTCCCTTTTTATATGCTTTATCATTGACCAGGCTTTCAACATTTTGTTTTTAATTCCATTTTTTACTTTATTACGCCTTATCACTGGTACATTACATAATTATATAATACTGAACATATTAATACAGAATATCAAAACATTAAATCATATGGCAAGGGCATTTTTAAGGGGAGGAGGGGGGGGGGGAGCTTTTTGAACCTCCCCCCTTTTGCACCAACAGGTGGGGAAATGCCTTGGTCACTAAAAGTGTTACACATATTAAAACTATGAAAATGCCCTGAGATCACCAAAGCAGTGAGAGCAACTCATTTTTGGTCACAAGTCTTGACAACTGCAGTGGAAGTCACAGGGACATCTTTGCCAACAAGATAGGCCTGTAAGTTTGGTATTTTTTATTCTTATACATGTCTCAGGTGATTAGGTATCACATATTCTGAGACCTGGGAGTTGTGCCCTACATAAAATAGACTGTGAGAGCACTCGTAGGGCGGAGCGGGGAATTGGGGAGTGTCACAACGTCTGAACAAGTTTCCCTTATGTCAGCATGGTCAGGGTCCCTGCGACAACACAGTCTCAAAATAAATTCAAACACTTGATCATTGATTAGATTGTAAATGAGCCATATAGTGATATGTGGTTTGTTACAAAATCACAGGACTTTTATTTGTGGTGCTGGATGGTACTAGCACACGCATACCTCAAATTGTAAAAATTACCTAAAAATAATAATCTTATTATAGAGGTTTAATGTATGACTTGACCGTTTTGGGCTACAAATCAATTTTGGGTTTAGACACCGTTATGGGTTTACTCACTCTTTTGGGTATTTTAGACACCTTTTTCATTGTAATAGACTCCCTTATCAATTTTGTAGACGCCTTTCTCTTGTTGACACCTATGGTCGCCCATAGTTTGAGGTCGCAACAAAATGTTTAGCAGCGAAAATTTTGTTTGGAGGCCAAGTATAAATTGACCCTATGAAAATAATACTGAAATATAACGGGTTTGTCCACACTAGTAAAACTTCATCTTTATAGTTTCAGGAAACCAATCTCACTTTGTATAATTTTAAAGGAGCATTGGACAAAATTTTGAATTTTTTATTTGTGGATGATTTACATTTCTCTGTTAGAAAATAACAGTGACGTCCATTACCAGACTTCGGGAAAATTTTGATCAAAACCTTTAGAAAAGTCAAAAATTTGAATTTAATTCTGTTTGTTGATCTTGGGTATGAGGCTATGAGGCTAATACAAACGTATTTCGCTCATTCCGAAAAATCGGGTGCCAATGCAGTTGAAAAAAATGAAAAAATAAAGTTGCTCAAATATTTTTCTTTTAAGTGTTTTTTATTAGTAAACTAGTCATGGACATTGAATCCAAGTGATTTGTCAACACCACTTCTATATTTTTCTGTTACAAAGACTTACCCATTTTTACATGGTGGGCAATGGGTGAGCTACATTACCTGCTAAATTTTTAATTATTGATACTCGCCAATTTTTTGCATTTGTAGGCAAGTGTATCCTTCATATGCACTGTTAGTGCATAGAAAAGTCATGAAACGGTAGTTATAAGTTCTGTAGAGGTCAGTAGTAACGTAGATCACGGTAACGTAGCTCACTGTTTTTGCATGTTTTAATGCACAAAACATACATTAGACCATTTACTTAGTAAATTCTAATATAAACGAAGTAGTAGTGTATATCTCTATCACATACTAAAATGGAATTGCTGCAATGCCTATGGTTACTGAGATATATGGTTACGTAGCTCACATTTCTTAACATGGTCGGTTCAAATTTTCATGTTCAACACTTTCTTTCGTCAAACATGAATAAATTTGACATTTTCTATTATGGTTTTCAAATTCACTGGAATGTTTGCTGTCAGCATACTTAAATTTTGTTGGAATTGCTGTTTTTCCCCATCAAATAATGGTATGCCAAACTTAAGTAACGTAGCTCACACGATGTTGATGGAAAATGAATTTCGTTTTTGAATTATGGAAAGATGTCATCAAATTTGGAAATCATTGTTCAGATACAAAATGCTGATCATTTATCTGTTTAAAAATTATAATAGGCTTGAAAAAGTATTATATACTAAAAGAAAATGAGCATGTCCAAAAGTAACACTTTTGCGATGGAAACTCATTTTTAGCTATTTTTGACGTTTTTCGCTACTTTGAAGGCATAAATCAGAGTCAAAATGGCATTAAAAGTATGACAAACCATATATGACCAAGTAGATTTTGACAAGCCTTACCCGAAAATTGCAGTATTGGAAGAGATAAAGGCACTGGAAGGTTTTTGTGGACAAAAGAAAGTAAAACATGCTATTGGCACCCGATTTTTCGGAATGAGCGATTTATTGATGGTTTATAGTCAAGAAAGAGTCAAAGATTTGTTTGTAAAGCATCCCTTTCACATCATAGATTGCAGACAAATCAAAAGAAACTTACAAGTTTGCATTAGATCTCCTAAAAAGGCCAATTTAAAAATTCACTATAGAGAGCAGTATTTAACGTTTTCGACAACGATAATTAAAAATAAAAGAATATCCAAATATTTTGATATATAGGGTTTGAATTTGACAATGAAACTTTGCATGCTGTAATTTTTACCGCAAATACTTCAAATGATGCAAAAATCTCAAATTGCTTGGGGGAAATGTTTGGGGATGATGATGAACTTGTCCAATACCCCTTTAACCCTTCATCATCATCATCATCATCATCATCATCTCTCTTGTTTTTCTTACCTTTAGTCTGCTTTTCAAGTTTTAAATCAGCGCCAATCATCTAAATGTACCCATGAGATGCAGCCTTCATTTACAACCAGCATTAAGACTTATGTTCATTAGTAGTTTTTTGTCAATTTTTTCATCTCGAGTTATGAGGCGTATTATTGATCGGTTTCTATCTCACGATATATGAATCACTCTTCAATTTGAAATGTCAACTTTTGCAAAGTACATGTCACCCTGATCCATCTAGCAATTATCCTGACAACCTGTTGGATAAGTAGGTCGCTGTTTTCTTTGCTTGATAAGAAATATTTCATACAAACATATATTTATTGTAAATGTGCTTTGTTTCATGAAAGATATCATTTTGAAAATTTGGTGATGCATGTGGATCCCTCCAAATGTAGCCATTTCCAGATTTGCAAACTTTAGGGCCCACTTAATACATAGATATTAGAATTAAGTAAAGTTGCCATATCATATGAGTATTTTCATAGTACATTCATCTTCTGCATAAGCATGCACATACACATTTTCCTGTCAGATTGTCAAGTGTCCAAAAAATAATTAAATTTTACAATCTACATATGATTTATAATAATAATAATAATAATATCGGCATTTATATTGCGCCTTTTCCAGTGGATACAAAGCGCTAGCCATTATTATTACGCCGTAACAAGGGAATCATCAGAACCAATTCGCCTTAAGGTGGTTCTAACGGCTACGGTGTCCTGCACAGAATTTGTTCAAAATTTCACAGAATGTGCAGAATGCTGAAAAAAACTTGTATTCCAAATTTTGTACATGGCAAATTTGGCCACCATGAAAATTGCACAAAATTTGGCAAATTTCTGAAAAAAATACTATTTACAAAATAATTTTTTCTGTGGCAGTGGTTCACAAAAGAAACTATTATTTGTTTCTTTGCTTTGCAAACTGATCACAGATTGTCATAAATTTTGATTTAAAGAAATATCTCTCATCGTTTACGAATGCGAGACTTCTAATGTTTCTATTTCTCAAATTTTATTGCGTTAATTTCTAGAAACACTGAATAGCCAGATTTCTCTGAATTTTCATTCATACTTCCCATGCTTCAATTTTAACAAACAAGGTGTCAAATGAAAGCTTATCAAATTTGCAACAATCTCTCGTTGGCTTTTAAAATTAAAGTGTTTCTAGAAAATTTTATAGGTGTTTGAAAATATGCATAAATTTAGGAGCTAAAAAATCATTTTTCTTGATAATAAAACACTTTCTGGCAAAAAGCCCACGAGAGAATTTAGCTATTGTGATCCTTCACCAGCCCCTAAAATTTGAATGTCATAGCACATTCCCTCTTGACATGAAAATCCAAAAATTCTGATTTTTTAGGGAATTTTCAAAAAATAAAGAAAAACATAAGAAATTGGCCGAATATTATAAAACTTATTAAATGTTACCATTGAAGAGTTTTCTTTAAATGGAAATAGGTTTTGTTTCCCTTTCCCAAAAACTATTCACTTTATACCTTATTTTCTGACATGTGTAAATAGCCGTTCAAGCTACCTTAAACTAGGCCATTTGCAGCCAATGACCAAAGGCGCAGACCTATCAGCACTTAGGTTGTGATATTCCCCCCTAAACAGCTCCCCAATACGCTCGGGTCGACGAGGCAAGTGTGATAAAGTGATTTGCCCAGGTTCACAACACGTTGGCACTAGCGGGGCTCGAACTCACAATCTTCCGATCATGAGTCTTGCTCTGTTCCACTAGACCACACGCGCCCACATTTCCTAACATATTTCCTAACATATAAAAATTGAATTTACACTCTTCCACACAAGAGTAATGTTCTATACAAATACATTAAAAAAATACTTTCTTTTTAAAATACGCTGTTTAAACTTTCATCAAACATAAAAATGACATTTTTAAGCTTAAAATTTGCTCAGTAATTCAAACAAATCTTAATTGAAACTAATATGATAAAGTAATGTTTTTATTCCAAGTGCTACTTTAGCTACACTTTTCTAAGAAGAGGTAGTTTCACTTTTTATACATTTTTGTGAACAGAAACTATTGGTTCTTTCACATTCACTAAACATTCTTACTTTCCTTTTGTAAAAGTAACTTGCTATATCAATGTACAGGAAGACCTTGATTATGAAGTTCATTGTAAAGATATAAAAAGACGACCAATAAAATGCATTTTTTCCCTAGAACTAGTTTTTCTGGATCTATGGCTTCCTTCCCGGTCAAATATGTAACGTGTAGCTCTGGGCTAGTAGATATCCTTTTATTTTTTTTCATCCTCAAATTTCTCTTTCCTGTCATGATCCCTTTCCACCTCTTTCTCTCCATTTTCCCTACTTTTCCATGACTTTATTTTATCTATAATTCCCATCGACAAGTTTGTTTTGTACACAATTCTTTGTGACTCTGCCTTCCCTCTCCATTGATTGGACAAGTATATTTATAAACCTACAAGTACAATTCACAGACCACTGTTGCATATTAATGCTCAATTGGGAATGCATTTGACAACATAAAAAGCATTTTACAACATTTGTGATGACTCACCCCGAAAAAGGGGACTTTGCGACAGAACACTTTTCAAGATACAGGTGAAAATAGGCAGCAAAAAATAAAGAAAATAATAAGAATTTTCAGCAGATTTTCTGTTGTAAAATTTGATCGTCTTGATCAATTTCAACAAGTAAGGTGTCATTTTAAAGCTTAGAAAATGCTGCAATAGATGAAATGAAAAAATCAAAATTGATATCATCTTCAAAGTCCCCCCTTTCGGTGAGCCATCACATTTACGCATGAATGTTATTTTTTACTGCAGTGGTATTACAACTGATAGAGTTTCTTCCCAGTCTCTATGTGCCCTTGTGATCATAAACTTTGCAGAGGCTAGAGAAAGAAGTGGAGAAATAGCGAATGCCAGAATTGTCAAAAACTTTCGATTTTATGTGCAAAACGAATTTGAACAGCGCCATCAAAACAAACTTTCTGCTAATTAGCACAAACATGACTTGGTCGATTTGGATTTTTTTGCCTCTGAAACATGGAGGGGTGATAGAATACATATTTTTACATTTTCGCACACACAGGGCTTTGTTCATGTAAGTGTTAAAGGCATATTTAGTATAAAGGACTCTTATTATGCTTCTCTTGACCCAGAACCATCAATTTTCAAAACTGAAAAGGTAACAGACTGGATGTGAAGGAAATCTCCTCACAGCAAAATCACAAGCGGCAAAGTCTGGTCAAAGGATTTCAACTAAGTGTTCAGTGCTTCATGTGCATCCTGCATGACCTTCACGATGGTCTTCCTTTGTAAGGTGGGCTTATTTGCTAAATTTTCAAACCATTAAAAGTCGTTTTTGATAATGACAATGTCAAACTTTCATCTCTGCACCATTTAAGAGAAGGTGAACCTGAAGCCATGTTTAAAAACCATAAAATTGGTACAATTACGAATAAATGAGTACTTCAATACACACCCAAGATGAAAGATAAAGTCATAACAACCAGTTTTGCTGAAAAAAGTGTGGTGTAATAATGCCCACATGCTGCATCATGACAAAACTATGCAGTTGACGGTTCCTACAATTTTCTCATTTTACTCTTCTCAATAAATAATTGTAAGTACGACTTAATCAAGAAAAAGAGACACATGTAGAATGGACAATTGCCTCCTTTTACCATAATGGTGCGCGCAAAAAAGTTCTGTAACCACTAGACACACAGAATATCTTTCATCACACCACTAAAATAAAGGAAAAGGAAAAAGGCATGCTGAAAACAAGCTGATTATCAGCTCTATTAAATATTGGGTGTAGTCCGCCTAGCATGAATATCAAGCGTTAACTGACGGAAATCATGGGTAGGTTGGCAACAAAATAAGCTGGATATGCCACCAATTGGTGCTAATGCAAGCACTTATTATTTGATATACAGAGACTTTGTTATCTGTGAGGAATCATTACATGGGCGATAGGTTTGAAAAAAAATTGTGAGGAATCATTAGATGGGCGGTAAATTTTGAAAAGTATGACTTCATTCACGTGAAGTATTATAGCGGGGGTATAGTTGTGTCATAAGAGAAGTACAGACCAACAGTGTTCATGCCATGAACACTTACAACAGGCTAATTCCATGATCTTGTATTACATACATGAATTTTTCAAGTTCAATTCTGACATAAAAGTAATACCTGAGTTGAAAGTAAAAAAGTCAAGGTCTCAGGAACTACTTTTGTTTTTTCCATAAAGCAAATAGAACTTATTTTATGACAGGTAGGCTCTATATGTTGGATGTTGCCTTAGTAACATTTTACCCTCAAATTTGCACCAAAAAGTGATTTGGTACTGAAACAGAGAAAAACATATGAGGATTTTCCTTATTATGGAAAAATTAGTGTATAAGAAGCCCCAGTCTCTGTGCTCTAAAGTACAATCGCGTTTTAGTAAAAAATGTTAATTATAGCCGAGTAGTGTGTTGTTGGAATTTGCCATTTTCAGATGTCACGCCTGTCACGAAAAACATGAAAAGTTTTTGCTGTGTTTTATTAAAAGGTCATGTTTTGGTGAAACATCAATATCT
>JXSR01S019502.1:58636-69943 GCA_000969725.1 Ophiothrix spiculata | reverse complement strand
AGAATCGTGACCTCTGATTGGTTGATCATGGCTTTTCCATTTCGGTATGATGTCATAGAATCGTGACCTCTGATTGGTTGATCATGGCTTTTCTATGTTACCTTTTGGCTTGGTTATAATTTTTCAAATTTTCTTTTCATCGCTATGCAAATTTAGTGAACAAATTTACACCAAATTTCAATGGGAAGTTATTGAAACCACATTTAATATGTCACTTTTGCCATATTTCCCATAGACCCCTGTTTTAATTTCCCCAAAAAATGTTATTTTTAAACTGACTCGCATGCAAACAAATCCGGTGACTCTCAATTATCATTTTAAAAATCGGTTCTACATCGATAAAATATTATTCATGTTGATTTTTACTAGCAAATTTTAATCAGATCTATCATGAAGCAGACACCTTAACAAAAGATTACAAAGTTAGTGAAGTGCTGGCTACTTGTCCCCAAGATAACTAGAAGTTCACCTCATATCTTAATGCCTGTTTTAAGAGGCAAAGAAGCATCATGGGAAAACTAAGCAGCCATGACAGTATAGAGAGAAAAGAGATAGGCTGAAAACATAGTCGGCCTCCAAACAAAATTTTCGCTACCAAACATTTGGTCGTGACATCACCAAATATTTGCCATCGAATTTAAAGTATGTACCGGTAACAAATATTTGGTGCAATGTATATGGCAATTCAATACATGTGCAATCTAGCGCAAAATTTTATTTGGTCTCAACTCGGTGTTGAAGTTATTTTATTTGGAGTCACTCCTCATTTGTTCCATATGACGTTACGACCAAATGTTTGATAGCGAAAATTTTGTTTGGAGGCCGACTATGTTTTCACCCATACAGTTGTGAAACAACCTTTACCTTTACAGACTATAGTATTGCCTATAGTATTACAATAAAAAATAATAAGGCTTCTGGCTATATCTGCTGTCCATTTTATTTGTTGCCATTTCCCATCTGTAATCAAGATCGTGACCCAAATAACATGAAATGAAATTCAAGTCAGGATTCATTTTGATCTCACCCATCATCTGTAATTGACCTATATAGCCATATGGCAGGCAGGTTTCTTTTTATGTCGCCAGCAATATAAAGTATGGAAACTGGTATCAATAAAGACATAAGTAGAGGAAACAGAGATGATGATCCACCAGGGCTATTATTTTTTGATATGTCACAAACATCACGAAACGTTGCATGCTAAATATTGGGCAAATTATGAAAAAAAGTGTTGTGATGTTTGTAACCACTCCAAAGGATGACCAACCAGTCCCTTTTTACCTTTTATTATTTGAGCAACAGTTGGAGTTATTAAGGTGTCTGGTCCACATGTACTGGTACGCACTTGTTTTAATTTTGCAATTGCAGTAACACGCATGCGCAGTTTACACAAAGTAGTATTTGAAGCCAAAAAATGTCATATTTTCTAATTTTTCATGAAAAATAGGTCAGTGACCCCCCATTTTTTATTTTGTTAATTGAAAGATTATACTTTTTCACAAATTTTGTGAAAAAATTGGCACAAAATTACAATGTTTTTTAATCAACACTAAATAATGTAACTTTTGCCACATTTGCCACATACCCCTGTACTAATTGTTCCCAAAAAGCTCCAAAAAAGCTATTTTTAAACTGACTCGCATGCAAAAACAAATCTGGTGACCCCAACTTTTATTTTAAAAATCAATTCTACATCGATAAAATATTATTTATACCGAATTTTACCAGCATATTTCAGTCAGATCTATCATGGACCAGACACCATAACTTGTTATCTACTGAAGAAAGTAATTAAATACATCTTTGTATGAGTGACAAACTATACTCAATAATTTGTGTCACTTTTTTGTTATTCCCTTTTTTCTTTTCCTTTGTTTCTTATTGTCTCATCTTTTGTCTGCTTTAGTTTTTAAATCTTAGTTGTTAGTTTGTTTGTTTTCTTGTTGATAGCAAATACATTTCTTGATCACAAGCCTCCTTCCTTATTACTGTTATTTACTACCAACACCTCCTGGTTACGATCCAATCCTCCATAGACCAATATCATCAATAAATTAAAACCTGATTGAAGATCCCTGATAAACAAGTTAAAGCAAGCTTTATCCCTGGCTCTGCTCAAACAAACAACTGTTCAACAACCATAATCAGTACTTTCCTACCGACATTTTGGTTGTTATCTCGTATATCACCCCTACTCATCGTTACCTTATTTTCTCCATTATTTAACTCCAGCCTTTTTTGATTATAACCTAAACCCCACAGGATATATCATGAATAAATCAGTGCATCTAGAAATTGGTTAATATGCACCATAAGAAAAGATTTACCTTCTGCATGCAGAAATAAATATCTGTGTCTTGTCATTATCCTAAACAATTACGCTTTTGTTTTTCATTCTACTAACTGAAATTAAGACCATCGTTTATCTCATTACCCATCCTTATTTACCCGCAGCATCTCTGATTGCAATCCATTGGTTCCAAGCCCCAAAGGATATATCATTAATAAATCAGAGCTTGTTGAAATTGGTTAATACGAAAGATAAGTTTTAGCCTCTTGTATGCTGAAATAAACAACAGGTCTCAGTGGAGTTTTCCAAGTTAACAGCATTGATCTCTTTCAACTTCTTTTATTTGTCAATTTCTACTGGTTTACCATGCCTTTTCTGATTACACTCCTTACCCCATTGGCAATATCATCATTAAATCAGACACGAATATTTACTAACTGAGATGATAAGTACTGCTTTGCTGCATCTGCAGAGCTCTTAACTATGGGTCTTACCTTTAAGAATTTCATGAGTGGAGAAAATAGATTTTAAAAATAATTTTCACCAGCAATTATTTTTTTTTTACAGATGAACTAGTCACAATTTATAATAAATGAGCATCTTCAATCCAATTTGGACGTCTATAATCACATCTCTCAGTGCAGTTTGCTTTCTACTGATGATAGCACTATTTTGGAATGAAATTATTCGAAATCATAATAAAAATAAAATATATGGACTTGTTGTTGATCTTAATCCCACCTAATAACCAATGTTTACTGAAAACACCTCCTGATTAAGATCCAAACCACACAGACTATATTTCATCAATAAATCAAAGCTTATTACTGGAAGTTATTAAGCAGGTTTAGTATAAGATTTACCTTCAATATGCTGACGTAAACAACTGAACAACAACATAATGCATAATTTACAACAGAAGAAGCCATTTTTATTATTGTTTTTCCTATTGACTTTATCTGAAGTCAAGATTATTTTTGTTCTTTTAACCAGTAAGCTAAGAACATTTGTATTCGTTCATCCCTATACAGCCGTAAATGCGCTACAGGTGAAAATACCTTTGGATAAGCTTACTTCAAAACACCTGCAAAGTTTCATATAAAAAATGATTGGAAAAATTAAATATATATGCATGTTCTGAGGAAATTCAACAGAAAATATACGGCTTACTGATCTTTGAATGCATTTATCTCAGTTTCATCTTTTACTCCCTGACATCCTTTGACGAACTCTCAAGCTCAATTCATACTCGGCCTCCAAACAAAATTTTTCCTACAAAACATTTGGTCGTGACGTCACCAAATATTTGCCATCGAACTTTAACTATGAACGGGTAGCAAACATTTGGTCCAATGTATGTGGCAATTAAATAACGTGTGCAATCTAGCGCGAAATTTTGTTTGGTCTCAACTCGGTGTTGAAGTTATTTTGTTTGGAGTCAATCGTCATTTTTACGTCACGACCAAATGTTTGGTAGGAAAAATTTTGATTGGAGGCCGACTATGAATTGAGCTTAACACCTGAAGTTTAATGAGGTGTCATTTTAATTCTTATTACATTGTAGGCTTTCTAAAATATCAATAGAACTCTTTTATCTGTTTTCTATATACCACCTCTTTTAATCCTTTTGATCCTGAATTTCCATATATGTGTACAGCCCATACTGAATTAATATGGACTAAATACTTATTGGAATTCCTGACCGTTCTCTCATAAGCTCCGCTGGAAACACTCAAGTGTTCTATTGGATCGAAAGAGTTAATATTCCAAAATCATAATGCTTTATGCTTGGGTGTTAGCTGGCGTTTGCTTTTCATCTTTGAACTGAAGAACTTTCTTGTTTTGCAGGTAATTGTAAGGGCTTAGAATGTTAACAGGACAATTACAATCCTTTTTTCTTTCTATTGATCAACAATTACTCTGTCTGCTCCATACAAAAATCACTAGCTGCAAGAATTATTGCTAGAGTAGGCTGGCACTTAAAAAAAACACACAGCCATCTCATTTTCCACACTCCTTGCATCCGGAGAGCGTCTTATTTCAAATCCCAACAAGATTTGATTTATCTCCTGGCTATAAACCAGGTGTCTGTCAAACCATACTAATGTGATTTTCTCTGGATTCCCTTATGTGAAATCTATTAATATCAAAATTGCATTTCATCACAATGATGCATCATTAACTCTTGGACTGGGCGAAATTGGAATTCTGTTAGCGCTAGAGACGTCAGTGAACTGGTTGCTGCTGTTTTTGGAGTATTGGAATTTCTTGCAGTAAACTACCTGAAGGTGCACACTCCAATTATACATGTGCCTGTGCTTTCATATGGTTAATTACGCCCAACAAGGTCCCTACATCTTCTATGTTATCATTATAGCTTAGTTATCTCTTAATTTACTTTCATTTTGTCATTTTTAGTAAACCTTTGTTTTCCATCCAACCAGATAAATTTTACTCATGACTTCACCTTATATTACCATCCCTCGAGTCAAATTCCTATAAGAAATATAACCTTTTTAACATCCTGGCAAAGTGAATTTTCCAAGGATTTTATTGGTTTATGTCTCTTAATTTTCCCACTTTACACAGGCTTTGTACATAGACGCTTCATTGCTTTTCCAGGAGGACATGGTTAGTTATGTTTTAGGCTGAATTAGTGCATGGTGTATAATCCAAAATTTGGAAATAGACCACTTTCTTATATATCCCATAATGTATCTTGAAAGTATCGTAAATCCGGGAGTTTCTGCGCAAGCGACCATATTACAAAATGTGCCCAGATGACACTGCTGATCAACTTTCTAAATATGGCTGACAATTCCCAATCTTTCTTTTCAAATGAAACCCAAAGTATATAGGGCTAAGGCTAAGTTGGTTCTTCAAATACATAATTCATAAACCTATATGACAAAGTCATGTAGAACATTACATTAATGAAGGGATTGAATTTGACACAACCAGTTTGCCTTCAGGAGCCAGATGTGAAAGAAATCAATTCCATTCAAATATGTCACTTCTTAACCTGACTGACTCAAGAATTTCATATTAAAATTTCACTGCTATCTTCAGAAGACAACAAACTGGTAGTGGATGATTATCATTCATTCCAGAAATAAATAGTCTTTGTTTAAGACGCTTCGAAATATTGACTCAAAAGGCGCGATACGAGCGCCGAAGGCGCTAGTTAGCAAGCGCCGTGAGGCGCTTGCCATCTGCGAGCGCTGAGCGTAGCGAAGCGTGAGGCTGAGCGAAGCGAAGCGTCTTTGTGCATATCGTATTTTCTCTGTGTAAACCTAAACTGTCAATCAAACAATTGGCACCGCCTATTTGATGATCAATGGCGAACGAGATAAAATAGTCCCATTGCACTGACTTGATCAGATTATGCAGAAAACTTTGTCTAGAATTTCGTAGTTATTATCTTTTTATGAATGAAATTTAGGTGAAATGTATTATACCGGTAGTCAAAACGTGAATAAAATCAGTAATTTTCTATCTTAACAAGACCAGCCTGAGTTTCGGATTGCAAAAAAGTCATCTGCGAGCGATCGGCACCGGTCATTATCATGGTCAAGGTTGAAGGTGAACATTCATGTTCATGATGGTTTGGAAAATCCGCAAAGAAACGCAATTCTAGCAAAATGAATGTTTATCTTAGGAAACACCAGAATCTGGGTTTTCAACCAAATGGATAAAAAATGGCAATGAAAATTTAATGATGGTTGTCAAATTGTGTGAACGCAGCAAACAAAGAGTTCTCGCTTTAATACTAACCTTTATCATGCCCACAGCTCGGGAAAAATCACTATCATAAGTCGGAAACTCCAATCAAAAATAACAGAGATAATTCCAAAAACATATAGTATATCCAGTATCAATAGTTGTCCTTGAACAATTAAAATCCAGGCCAGTTGTCCGACTTGTTATTTCGACCATAAACAACACATGGTCATTCTGATCCAACATGCAATGCCAATGTGTACGGTATCACTGTCAGTGTACAGGTTCCGGTCATGTAATCGTAAATATAGCTCCATGATCCAAGTATATAGATGAAAATTTTGGCTCCTTTATGATCTAATTGCTTGTATGATTTCTATAATGTAAAAACATTAACACCCAAACAATTTAACCATATAGGAAAAGATATATCTGCACAAAATTGTGGCATCATTTGTCCACTGAGCATGACTCGTGGCGGCCATCACAATTGACTGAGTGGCATTTCACTGCTGATCGCAGTGATCGGAACCTTCACATCATGCACCTAAAATTACTCCGCGCGGTAAAATCATAATAATGATGTCATAATTGACCAATCAGCAGCTAGAAATTCCCGTCGAAATCTGAACAATATTTAAAGAGATATGAAACAATAAGATTATTTAAGGAAAGGCGTTGGATTTGCCGCTACTTTTAGAGGGCGATATATACATTACAATATACCGAACCCTGTAATACAACGCCTTGGAGAAAGGCTAAGAAATAAATGGCCTCCTTTATTTTCATTTTCTTCTCTGATTGGACAATTACATCCAAATTGCTGCATTTTTAACAATACTGGTCAAAAGTCAACAAAAAGTTTTAAAGATATCCCACTGCTTTTTTCACACTTAAAAGTGTAAAAAATTACATCTAGATGAAAATAGCCAAGTTAAACTTTTAAGCAGTGTCCATAACTCACAATTTCCTGTTTCATATAAATATTTTCTACAAAATATGAAACTGTGTAAAATTCTACTCAAAAAATTACAAATCATACTTATACTTTATAACAATATTGTATATATATATATTCAAAAATTGCTTTCATAACATTTCAACTAAATTAATAGAATGTTACAACCAAAACCGATTTTCATTTATTCTTACAAACAACATTATTGTTAGCCTCAGAAGATATATCAAAGAGAATACAAGTTTGTATGGCAAATATTCCCTATCAAAACAAGCGAGATACAAGCACCCCTTTTAGAGCAGAAAGGAGGACACCAGAAAGGTTAGAATATATAAAACAACATTGCACTGACAATGCTTTTGCAGAACTGCCTCTAGGAGATAATATTTTCTGTACAATTCCTACAGTGCCTTTATATTGTTACTGATGCTGTAGAATTTTACTAAATTCATATTTCAGGATTTACCCATTTCTTTTTTACAATCAAAGTAGGCATAAATATGTTTTCATTTGCAAAATAGATTGTGCTTAATCATTATTTTGGTTAATAATTTAGAAATGTTTTGATGCTTCAAAACAAAAAAATTGTGGTTGAAATTTTGCAACTCTCAACACAGACTTGCCTAAACTTGGCGTCGCAATTTTTCTGAAAATGTAAAAAAAATCTATAGTATTGTTTATGAATGCGACCAGTACTTGCAATTTGTGGTCATGTGGTCCATTTTGTTTGAGGAATTTTGGCAGAGACCTAAGTTCCATAATGCAAAGGGCTGAAATCTTCCAAAAACAACTGATTTTACATAAATTTTCAATAAAATGTGAGGACTTGAGTAACTCACAAAGCCATACCTGTACTTGTAAATAGATAAACACCATAGAATAGATAAGCGAATGATCATTGACTTTATGGTCATAACAATTTTCGCTGAAAGCAAAATGACTCAAGATTTCATGAAATTCTCACATGATTTTTTCCCCAAAATTGCTGTTCTTACTCTTTTCATACTTTTTAAAAATGGCATAATTTGATTTCCAGACCTGTACCATATGACGCATCATTACTTCCTATTTTACCCCAATTAATTCAATTTCATTACACAAAAAATCACTGAATTCAATAAATTGTGTGATCATGCATATATATTTTGGATTTCAATTCGGGCTCTAGATGAAAAACCAGGTCACATTTGGGTAGCAACTGCTGGGAGGGCTAAATTATTGATCTGGTGGAGATTCCGAACTAGCCAAGCCTGTGAGGGGATGAGACCAGGTAAATTTATCATTGATTTTGTCCCCAGGATGGGGTGCTCACATTATCACTGCTTGACATCAGAATGTAAAGATCTTTGGATGATGTAAAACTTAAGGCTCATTCTCCGATAAACCATTCAACTTTGGTTAGAGAAATGTTGAAATTTCGACTACTAATAACTCATGAAAAACATACAAAATCATATATTTTTATGGTTTCTGAAGAAGAAAAAGTGCATGGGAGATGTTTTAAAAATACTTGATTTTTTAACCATTGTATTCCCTGTTCCTAAATTTCGTATCTGTCGTTTCGTATTGGAAACTTTTTTTTAATATTCATTATTATGAAAATTAGTTTTCTTACAAACTTGATCTTTACACTAAATTAGGAGCTTTACACATACTACACTGTTGTGTAGTATTTTGCTCATAGTGTACCGCGTTTTGCGAGAAGGCAGCAAAATGTGCGTTTCGTATCTGTCGCGACGTGACAGTCACATAGGGTTTTTTTGATATTAATATCCTTGTAAATCATTACTGTAAATATATAATTCTATATAACATATATGTTATTCAACACTGAAGTTTACTTGATAAACCTAATGCGGAATCATCCATCAACAAATTCATTTTCACACTTTGTTATCGATTTTAGAATCTGCTTCGTATCTGTTTGCAATATTGGCGACATGCTTTAAAAAGCTCTTATGCCATATCAAATACTTAATATAATTAAACTTTATATGTTATTATCAATACCTATTACGGACTGTTAAACAGCGTGCATTACGTTTGATCTGCCCGAATATTTTAGGAACGGGGGCACATAAAACATAAAAAGTATGGCTGGCGACATGGGGAAAAGTAACGATTTTGCATTTTCAGATTAATCGTTATCTACTTTCCTGAAATGATAAATTGTTTAGCTTCACATATGTTACTAATATGACTCTAATGTATCACCTAAACCACTCAAATCATTTGTAATAGGTTTAATAACGTTAAACAAGCAACACGAACATGAGCGACACCAAAACGGCAAAATTGCAGGCTTTACTATGTGTGCAGCTACAGCCAGCAAACATTGCCGATTTCAGATTTGAATTGGAGATTTTGATACCACAAGGAAGCCCATTGTTTCGTAGAAGAGATATGGTCAAAATAGTGCTGGATTAATGTAAGATTTTGTTAACATAAAATAAATATCGCATAGTTTTCTAAGGGCCATTCTCAGACACAATTTTGCCTATATTATCAATTTGGTTCAATATATGCTCATCAAACTTCACATTTGCTATCTATAGGTGATGACCTTTCATTCTAATATAAAAAACGTATATGTTAAATTGTTTACCAGATCAGAATACCTACGTTCATTTCATCTATGAAACTATTCTAAGATGAATGGAATCAGAAATTGGTCTACGTATCTGGCAACACTGTTTTAATCATAAAACCAGACTAAATTACATCAAAATGTACAAAACTGTCACTCAAGTCAAGCTAACTAACAGCTCAAGTTATCACATAACCTGCAATAGTATTCAAAATGCGACCAAATAAGGAATGAAGTTGAATTTTCCACCTAACTAAGAACATCAAGTGTAATCAAACCTTGAAAGATGAGAGCTATACAAGCACACAATATTAGATTTGGAGCACTATCTACTCCACTTAGAAGATTAAATTTGAGCATTTGTTGTTATCCCAAGACTCAGCCTGACTTGACTAATAACAATCGCAAATGTTTGGACTACATTAGGTTGCAAGTCACTCAGAGATGGGACGTACTGGAAAGTCAATGTAAATGTGCTTTTCTTGTTTAAATTTGAATATATACACATCGACAGGGGAGTCGGAATGAATTAATAGATAGGAGTTCAGGAAAAATATGCTATTTCATTATATAAGTTTGGTATAATTTATCACACAAAATCAATTAACTGTGACTTTTATCTCATTCTTAATAATCTCTGTCATAAGAAATAGGGGCAATTTGCAAACGTTTTGCTTTAACATGTCTGTAGGAGATCAAAAATAGTGTCAGCAGTAATGCTTGCACTACTTTTTATTAAAAATGGCAGCTAAATATGATTAATGAAGAATATACACTTTACTTGTCATGGAAAAGAGAGATGAGCACTCCAACATTTGTATGAAAGTCAAAATGAAGAGTTCTTTAGTTTTCTTTGCAAGTATGACACCATGATGCTTTAGGTCACAATTGTACCTACATAACTCTGGTAACTAATTTTAATAATGAAACCAGGCTGAATTACATTAAAATGTACAAAACTGTCACTCAAGTCAGGTTAACTGACAGCTCAAGTTATCACATAACCCGCAATAGTATTCAAAATGCGACCAAATAAGGAATAAAGTTGAATTTTCCACCTAACTAAGAACATCAAGTGTAATCAAACCTTGAAAGATGAGAGCTATACAAGCACACAATATTAGATTTGGAGCACTATCTACTCCACTTAGAAGATCAAATTGGAGCATTTGTTGTTATCCCAAGACTCAGCCTGACTTGACTAATAACAATCGCAAATGTTTGGACTACATTAGGTTGCAAGTCACTCAAAGATGGGACGTACTGGGAAGTCAGTGTAAATGTGCTTTTCTTGTTAAATGTGTATATACACATCGGCGGGGAGTTAAGGACAAATATGCTTTTTAATTAGTAAATTTGGTAGAATTCATCGGGATAAGTCCGCTATTCATAAGGTTCGTTAATCATAAGGTTTGTTATTCATACAATACATGCATGTTCGTAATTCATAATTGAATGAAAGGTTCGTTTTTCATAATTTTAAAAAAGGTTCGGTATTCATAATAAGAAAAAAGGTTTGTTATTCATAATAAAAAAAAGGTTCGTTATCTATAAAAAAGAAAAAGGTTCGTTATTCATAATATAAGAAAAGGTTCGCTATTCATTATAGAAAATAGGGTTCGTTATTCATAATTAAAAACAAGGTTCATTATTCATAATAAAAAAGGGTTCGGTATTCATAATAGAAAATAAGGTTAGCTATTCATAATCTAAAAAAAGGTTCTTTATTCATAATAATTCAACTTGGCA